>PVLD010016158.1:0-45929 GCA_004027595.1 Dinomys branickii | reverse complement strand
CCCATTTCTGGATTGGGTCTTTGAATTTGGACAGGTTCATGTCTTTTAATTCTTTGTATGTTCTAGATAGAAGACCTTTGTCCAAGGGACAGCCAGCTAGGATTTTTTCCCAATTTGTGGGTTTTCTTTTTACTCTGCTGGTGATTTCTTTAGATGTGCAAAAGGTTTTCATTAGGATGAGATCCCAGTTGTTGATTCTCTGGAGTATTTCACGGGCAGTTTGGTTTTTGTTCATGAACTCTCTGCCTACTCCTATGTCTTCAAGATTTTTACCTACTTTCTCTTCCAATAGATTTAGTGTTTCTGTTTTAATATTGAGATCTGTGATCCATTTTGACTTGAGTTTGGTGCATGGTGATAGACTTGGGTCTATTTTCAGTCTTTGGCAAGAGGCAAGCCAATTTGTCCAGCACCATTTATTAAAGAGGCCACCTTTCTTCCAGCGAGCTTGTTTGGCCCCTTTGTCAAATATTAGGTGGTTGAATGTGTTTGTGGTTTTGGCTGCATCTTCCAGTCTGTTCCATTGATCCTCAGGTCTGTTTTTTAGCCAGTACCAGGTTGATCTTATTACAGTAGCTTTGTAGTATAATTTCAAGTCAAGGATTGTGATTCCACCTGACTTGTCCTTGTTGCTCAGGATTGCTTTTGCTATTCTGGGTCTCTTCTGATTCCAAATGAATGTAAGGCATGTTTTCTCTAGATCTGTGATGTATGGTAATGGTAGTTTAATGGGAATTGCATTGAATCTGTACAACAATTTTGGGAGTATGGTCATTTTCACAATGTTGGTTCTTCCTAACCATGAGCAGGGAATGTTTTTCCATTTATTGAAATCCTCTTTGATCTCTTTTTCCAGAGTACCATAGTTTTCATTGAATAAATCTTTTACATACTTTGTTAGATTGATTCCTAAATATTTCAATTTCTTGGATGGTATTGTAAAAGATATGATTTCCTTAGTTTCTCTCTCAGTCTGTTGTTTGTGTATAGGAGTGCTATTGATTTTTGGGTGTTGACTTTGTATCCAGCTACTCTGCTGAATTTGTCAATTAATTGAATGAGTCTTCTTGTGGAGTTTTTGGGGTCTTCCATGTAAAGTATCATATCATCTGCAAATAGTGATAGTTTTACTGTTTCCTTTCCTATCTTTATTCCTTTTATTTCTCTGTCTTGTCTAATTGCTCTGGCTAATGCTTCCAGAGCTATGTTGAATAGAAGTGGTGACAGTGGACATCCTTGTCTTATTCCTGAGTTTAAAGTGAATGCTTTCAGTTTTTTATCCATTTAGTATGATGTTGGCTGTTGGTTTGTCGTAGGTGGCTTTGATGAGATTGAGGTATAGGCCTTGTATTCCTATTTTTTCTAGGGTTTTTAACATGAATGCATGTTGGACTTTATCGAAAGCTTTTTCTGCATCTATTGAGATGATCATGTGGCTTTTTGTCATTGGCTGCATTGATATGATGCATTACATTAATTGATTTGTGAATATTGAACCATCCTTGCATTCCTGGAATGAATCCAACCTGGGCATGGTGTATAATTTTCCTTATGATTCACTGCATTCTATTTGCTAGTATGTTATTGAGTATCTTTGCATCTATGTTCATTAGTGACATTGGTCTATAGTTCTCTTTCTTACTTGGGTCTTTGTCTGGTTTTGGTATCAGTCTAATACTTGCCTCTATAAATGAGTTAGGGCGAATTGCTTTCTTTTCAATTTTATTGAAGTGTTTGAAGAGTGTTGGCATTAAATCTTCTCTCAATGTTTTATAGAATTCTGCCGTGAATCCATCAGGGCCTGGGCTTTTCTTTGTTGGTAAGCTTTTTATGACATTCCCAATCTCATTAATTGATATTGGGTTGTTCAGAATTTTTGTACCTTCCTGATTCAAGGTAATTCTTACATTTCTAGGAATCTGTCCAGTTCTTCTGAGTTTTCTATCCTATGGGAGTAAAGATTTTCAAAGTAGGTATTAATGATCTTTTAAATTTCTGTGGGATCTCTAGTGATTTCATCCTTTTCATTCCTTATTGCATGAATTTGAATTCTTTCTTTTTTTGATAAGGTTGGCTAGGGATTTATCAATTTTGTTTATTCTTTTGAAGAACCAACTCTTTGATTCACTTATGTTTTGTAGTGTTTTCTTTGTCTCAATTGCATTAATTTCTGCCCAGAGTTTTATAATTTCCTTCCTTTGGTCTTTTGGTTTGGCTTGTTCTTCTTTTTCTAAAAGTTTCAGGTGTAGCATTAGGCTCTTTATATTCTCTCTGTCTGTTTTCTTTATATGTGAGTTCATTGCTATAAATTTCCCTCTGAGGACTGCTTTCACTGCATCCCACAGATTCCTGTAGGTTTTATTTGCATTTTCATTTGTTTGTAGGTTTTCATTTGTTTGTATTTTTTAATTTGTTTAATTTCTTGTGTGACCCATTGGTTATTCAGGAGATTGCTGTCTAATTTCCAAGGGTTTATGGGGTTTTTGGAGTTCCCTTTGTCATTAACTTCCAATTTCATTGCACTGTGGTCCAATAATATGCATGGGATAATTTCAATTCTTTTGCATTTAGGTAGGTATGCTCTGTGGGCTAGAATGTAGTCTATCTTAGAGAAAGACCCATGTGCACCTGAGAAAAATGTGTATTCTGATGTTGTGGAGTGGAACACTGTGTATACATCTAAGTCCATTTGTTCACACCTTTTGTTCAGGTCTGTTATTTCTTTGCAGAGTTTTTGTGCAGTTGACCTGTCTCTTTGCATCAAACAGGTGTTTAGGTTCCCTATTACAATAGTGTTATTAATTATTTGGTTTTTTATGTCTGTTAAGATTTGACTTACATAGTTTGGTGCTCCAGTGTTTGGTGCATATATATTTAGGACTGTTATCTCTTCCTCTTGTAGCTTTCCCCTAACTAGTAGATAGTGGCCTTCTTGATCTCTTTTGATTGTTTTCGGTGTGAAGTTTACATTGCAAACATAATAGCTACCCCTGCTTTTTTCTGGGAACCTGTTGCATGGAGAATTGTTTTCCATTCTTTAACTTTCAGCCTGTGGATTTCCTTTTGAGTAAAATGTGTTTCCTGTATACAGCATATCATTGGATTTTGCTTCTTAATTCACTCTGCCAGTCTGTTTCTTTTGACTGGTGAATTGAAGCCATTTACATTAATGATTATAACTGTTATATGTTGGCTTTTTCTTGTCATGCTATTTACTTGTTGTTCCTTTCCTACTTTTGCTATTTGTTTAATTGCTCGTTCTGCTTGAGGGTTCCTTTCTTTTGTTGTTCTTGAGATTGTGGTCTCTTTTTTCTCTGTCTAGAATATCTTTTAGTACTTTTTGTAATGTTAGTTTGGCACTCATGAAGTTCTTCAGTTGTTCTTTGTCGTGGAAATATTTTATTTCTCCATTGAATTTGAAGGATAGTTTTGCAGGATACATCAGTCTGGGTTGAAGCTCTTTTGTCTCAGAATCTTTCATACCTCACTCCAAGCTCTTCTCGGTTTCATGGTTTCTATTGAGAAGTGTGCTGTGATTCTGATGCGCTTTCCTTTATAGGTGACCTGTTTCTTTTCTCTAACAGCTTTTAATATTGTGTTCTTTTGCTGGATGTCTGGGATCTTGACTATTATATGTCTGGGTGTGGTTTATTTTGGTTATGCCTCTTTGGAATTCTGTGTGCCTCTTTTAATTGCACTTCAGTATCTTTTACTGTGCTTGGGAAATTTTCTGCTATTATTTCTGCAAATATCCTTTTTATATCATTTGTGTTGCCTCCTGCTCTTTCATTGACTCCTATTACTCAGATATTATTTCTTTCTGCCTCATCTTGCAGCTGTTGGATTGATTTTTCCTGGATCTTTGATGACTTTAAGAGATCTTTCATTTCATCATTGCTAGCTGCCATGCTGTCTTCAAGATCTGAAATTCTATCTTCAGCTTCATTCAAGTGGTTTTGCAAGCTTTCAGTGGAAGTTTTCATTTCCTGGCAATCTCTTTGAGTCTGTTTCATGTGTTCTAATTCTTTCCTAAATTGCTCATGTAACATTTCCATTTGTTTCCTATGTTCACCTATCCTTTTATCTGTTTCTTCTCTGTATGTGTGGAGCATTTCTTCCATTATTATTTTCACTTCATTTTTTTGGTTGAGAGATTATTTCTGCTTAAATCTCTTCTATGGCCTGATGGAGGTGTTTCTTTAGTTCAGATGTGATCATTTCAGAAATTACAGGTATGTGGCTTCCTAATTCTCCTATATCATTGTGTCCTGGACTTGATCTGGGTCGGGTTGAGCTCTGAGCCTGCATTTTGCTCCTCTGTCTTGTCATTTTGGATGTCAGATGAAAAGTGTTGAGCTACAAACTACCCAGGCAGCTCATAGAGGACTCTGGGGACCCTAATTTACCTGGATATCAAACTTATCCCAAGATGGTAG
The DNA here is from genome assembly GCA_004027595.1 of Dinomys branickii. Taxonomy (NCBI): domain Eukaryota; kingdom Metazoa; phylum Chordata; class Mammalia; order Rodentia; family Dinomyidae; genus Dinomys; species Dinomys branickii. The sequence goes on along the minus strand of PVLD010016158.1, from coordinate 41,493 downwards.
CAGGCAATGAATCGCTGGGCCCAGGAACCCCAGACAATTGCTGGGGTGCCAGGCTCAGAGCACACCTACGATGATGGGGGAATGTTGTCTCACCAGGGAAAGCATGGGCACGGGCCTTAACCAGCAAGAGTTCTGCTACAAAGGCTGCTCCAGTGTTGCTGCCAAGCTGGGCTCCCTCTCTGCAGGAAAGTCTCATGGGCATGGCCATCAGGGGAGATATTTGACAATGTCTGATGACTTATTTGTTTGTCATAACTGAAAGGATGCTTTTGGCAGAAGGGTAGAGTAGATAGCCCCCCACAGTAAAGATCTGTCTGACCCAAAATATCAAAAAGTGCCAAGTTTGGGAAATAAAGAGGATTACATACTAGTAAAGGACTTGGCACAGTACTTGGTACACATTAAATGCTCAACGAATGTTCATGAACATTACCATCAGTGTTGCTGTAGGCATCACTTTCTACTGGGAATATTTATATTCTTTGTGGTTTGGAGAAATAGATGCTTTCTAGGCCTACTCTGTGGGGCCATGTGTGATTTCATGATGTCAGTTTGAAAAGCCAGCCAGGATATTTTGCAACTTTTGGGTACAGAGGCAGGAATATAAAAGAGCCAGCAAAGGATTGTTAGAGGCCCTGGGGCTATGTAAGATCATTGCTGATCTGTTCTCTGTTGCAGGAAAAATCTGTCCTTTCATTTAGCTTCTCTTGTTGTCTGCTATCTTTTTTCTCTGGAATTCACCCTTATATAGGACCTCCAAATGATATAAGAGAAATACAACTCCCAACCTGCTAGATGTCTGATACACCATGCTCGTGTTCCCAAAAATTGAAGAATGAATTCTGAGGAACACTGGAGATTAAGAGTAGGAAATTTTATTGATGGAGAAACAGCTCCTTCCTGAGAGAGACAGGAGGGGCTCAGAAAGTGAGTTACCAGTGAGCCCACTTCTCAAAGGAAGTTTTATCAAGCAAAACCATAAGACAGGTACAAAATCACAAAATGGGCACAGCATGGGACCAAGTTATGATCAACCAATGAGATTACAAGTATGGTTTCTTAGTAATATTGATCCAGTGGGAAAGCAAGTCATGTAGCAAGTGTACATGGAGAGAACAAGGACCATTTTTTGGAAGAGATGCGTCAGGAGGTCCTGGTCACCCACCTGGGTGACTGATGCCTACTCAGAACATGGACCATGGTTGTTCCCTCCTCGGGGAGGTATGTAGGCATAGTCATTCCACCTCGTTCTTCAGGCCTGGCCTTCAACCAGTGCGAGTCCAGCCATGGTTTTTTAATGTGTTCTTATCTTTTTCACTGATCCCTTTTAGGGCCAACCTTTGCCTGATGCCTACAATATTTCGACCTAATAACTAGGCTGTCTGAAGAGGTACCCCCAACTACCATGAGGGGACAAGGGGCAAAGACTGTTCTGGCTGCTTCCAGCTGGAGGGGGCTGTAGTTGTGGTCAGCAGTCAGAGATACTCCACAGAGGGTCTATCTACAGACCTTTGATAGACACCAGATATTCTTGTCTTTTAGGTAGGCACGTAGGTTTAAGTCTGGAGGAAACAGGTCCAAGAAACAGTTAAGTGTGCATGAGCCAAATAATAAGATCAACAAGACTATTATAAATACAACCAACAAAAGTTTCCACCAGGAAGCACCCATCATAGCCTCCCACAAAGAGGGTAAAGAGAAGGTCTGGGGAATTTCAGAATCCTACATGGCATTAACATGACATTTAATATTTTGAATAGCCATTGAGATATGAGCAGAAGGATGAGGAATGTACACCCAATATCCAGCTTTTACAATTGCACAAGTATCCACTTGTGCTGCTGTTAAAATGTCTAATGCCCTCTGATTTTGGAGGACAGCTTGCCTCATTAATTGTACTTCTTCATTTAGGAGAGAGAGAGCAGTTGAGGTATCATTTAAGGCTGAGTGCATGTAATTAGTCAAAGTCTCAATGTGTTGCATGACATGCTCTAATCCTAAAGAAGGGATAAAGGTAGAAGCCAAACGGTCATACCAGTGAAACACATTCCTAGACCATGGATGTTGTAGATGGGGTAAGTTTGCAGGTTTGTCCATATTTTTGACCCTCTGCCTTGTAGCCATGCAAGTCCCAGTGTGCATCTCCCTATCCATCCAGGGTAGGCAGGGCCACAGATTGGCTCCACAGGACCAATGAGTGCTACTGGGGGCTTCCCATCTAATTCTGGGGTGATTAAACCAGTCTGTTGCAAACGAGTCCTTGATCTGTAAAATTACAGTGTGTATATACTGCTTAGGATGTGTCCATCCCAAGTATTTGGTAGAGTTAGGCCAATGAGAAAAAGAGTAATTTAAAAAAGAAGAGTGATTTTTCTGTTCCCAACATAAGGAGGCCTTTCTACTAAGTTGCCCAATAGTTGGAGTTAACCACATATAATCGTGATCAGTATGAATATTGACTTTCTGTCCTTTACTGAATTGTAAAGCCCTGCTCAGAGCTATGAGTTCTGCTAGCGGGGCACCAGTCCCAGGGGTAAGTGAGGAACTTTCAAGTGTCTGATGTGGAATCATTGCTGCACACCCTGCCTTTCTTGTCCCATTTTCCATGAAGGAGCTGCCATCACAGAAAAGGGTCAAATCAGGGTCAGTAGGAGATACGTCTAGTAAGTCTTCTGTAGCTGCGTACATATGGAGAATTACCTGCTCACAGTCATGTCTTTCAGCCTCAATTTCCTCCTTTTCTGGTAGAAAGATGGCAGGGTTTAAGGAGGGAGATGTTTTTATTTGAATGGCTGGTCCTTCTAGAAGGAGAGCATGGTATTTAAGAAGTGGATTGCCTGGGAGCCATAGGCTCTTTAGAAAAAAGAAGCCCTTTCACGTGGTATGTATGAGATCTCTGCCTAACGTCAGCTTGGATGGCTCTGGTAGTAGAAGAGCTCCAGCAGCCCCAGCTCTAAGGCACGCAGGCCATCCTTAGAGGCCATCTCACGATGTCTAACTCATGACTCGGATACCCTACAGGCTGCTGAGCAGCTCCTTGATTCTGCTGAAGCACTCCCAAAGCCATACCCTGCCTTTCATTAACATATAGGTTGAAATGTGTCCTGTCATTAGGCTCAGTGCTGGGGCATTTAGGAGCACTTGTTTAAGCTTCTGGAATGGAGGTTGGAAGTCAGGTGCCCAGGTTAAAATATAGGTATCTGCTTTCTGGCCTTCCTTCATAAGCTGATGGGGGTGTCCTGCACTCTTACCATGCCCCGATATCCAAAGGTGACAAAAGTCTATACAGTACTTCCTAGGAATCTCCTTAGCTGTTTTAGGGTCTTGCACTGTAGGAAGGAAAGTATTGGTTTAATTCTGTCTTCCCCAAGCCTTTTAGATTCTCTTAGCTTTTGTGGGTCCCAAATATTTTTACCTCAGAGTTGCAAAGTTGTACTTTAAACATAGAGACCTTATAACCTCTGTCCACTAGAAAATTTATCAGAGCATAGATGCCTTGGCTAGAGAGCTCTTCTCAGGGAGCACACAACAGTATATTGGGCCGGGGATGTAGCTCAGCAGCACAGCACCTGCCTGGCAAGCAGAAGATTCTGAGTTTGATTCCTGGTACAAAAAACAGTACATCATCTATGTATTGCAAGACCACGATTTGGGAAAATTCAAAACATGCCAAGTTATGGGAAAGCATTTGTCTAAAAAGATGAGGACTATCTCTTAGGAAGCACAGTCCAGGTCAGTTGAGTGGCCTTGTCATGAGGATTTTCAAAGACAAAAAGAAACCGGGAATCTGTGTGTGATGGAATACAAAAGAAGACATCTTTAAAATCTAACACTGAAAACCAACTGGCATCTGCTGGGATCTGAGGGAGGAGAGTGTACCAGGTAGGTACCACTGGGTAGATTGGCACTGCTGCCTCGTTTATCAATCTCAGGTCCTGTACCAACCTGCAGTCCCCATTGGGTGTTTGAGCTCCCAAGCTTGGAGTGTTGCACAGGCTATTACAATGTGTGAGTAGACCTTGTGTCGTTAAGTTTTTGATGATAGTCTTCTTTTAACTTCAGTCCTCAGACAGTTTTGTCTCTAGTGAAGAAAAATAGTAGGATCTTTGAGGTGTATTTGCACCAGGGAAGCTCTTCTTGCTCTTCCTATTCTACCTTTAGTTGCCCATCCTTCAGGATTTATTTCTGTCTCCAGGAGAGGAAGGCAGTGTACCTGACCTGGGTGCAATAAGACATCTCTCCCCAGGAGGGGATCTGGACTTCCAGGCATAATTAAAAACGAATGGGAGAAGAGAAAGCTATCCCATTCACAGCCTAAGGGTTGTGAGAAATAGTGAGTTACTTCTTCTCCAGTGACTCCTTTCACTGAAGGACAGTGGCTGGCAGGAAGGCCAGGGTTGAAAAGAAGGACTGAGAGACACGTGCCAGTGTCTAGCAATAGGCTGTTCCTCAACAGTAATGATTACCCAGGCTTCCTCCATGGAACTGACAGTCCAGCCAGAGGCAGAAGGCAGAGAGTACCCCCGGGCCCTTCAGTCTTGCTGGAGCAGCTGGTAAGATAAGTCTGATCCCTGTGGCCTCTGCCTTGGGGACAGTCCAACTTCCAGTGGTGATGTTTGCAATCAGGGCATGGCTCGGGGGGAACGCTTGTCATGACGATTTTTATCACAGTCCCTCCTAAAGTGGCTTAGCTTCCTGCAGTGGTAACAGGTGGGTTTAGTTGTCGAGCTCTTCTTGGAGACCTGAGAATCAGACTCCAGGTCTATTCCTTTTAAGGCTGCAACCAAGGCAGCCATGTTCTCTTGGTCTCTGTCTTCTCCCCTTGGCCTCCTCCTGGTCCCAATTATAAAATACTGAGGAAGTAATCCTCACTAAAGTATCAAGTGAGTTATCTGGAGCAAAAGGCATCTTCTGTAGCTTTTTCCTAATAATCTGAGGCTGACTGGGTAATAAACTTGTCTTTTAGTATAATCTGTCTGTAGGCTCAGGAGTCAGTGATGCATGTTTTATCAGGGCCTCTTGTAAGTGATTTGAGAATGCAGAGGGGTTCTCTTCTTTCTCCTGATGAGTAGTTGACATTTTAAAATAATCAAAGGGCTTAGTTCTCATCCTTCTTAGGGCTTCAAGAATACATGTCTGAAGATGTCTCCTACTCCAATCTCCCATCTGGTTGGTAGGCCAGTAGGGACTGCTCCAGTAGGAACCAGTTGTTCCCTTGGCTGTCTGTCTTCTGGTCTTCTAAAATTAACAATGTGACATTCATCTCCAAATGTAATAGCGGTTTGTAATAGTGCTTGTCTCTTAGTAGAAGTCAGTGTTTGATATTACATTACATCTTTCCAGTGTAATTTATAGGTCTGAGTAAGTCCTGAGAAGACCTCAGTGCACTTATTGGAGTCATCTGCACACTTTTCCAGATCTTGTTTGATCCGTTTGATGTCACTCAGGCTCAGTAATAGTGGATGAAGCTTTGATCCAAGATTGCCTTGGGAACCTCATCCTCAGGGCCCAGAGGGCAAGGGAGGGGAGCCTCAGGCTCAGGGATAGTGGAAGCATCTGATTGTGCCTTAGGGACCAGAGGTGTCTGGTTTTCCTGTGGCTCACATTTACATTTTGTGCACAAGCAAGAATTATCTCTTAATGCAAAGAAAGTCTGAACATAAGGTAATCCTGACCACTGTCCCTCTCTTGTACAGTACAGTTCTGGCTGTGAAATAGTATCATAATCAGTACTTCCCTTTGTGTTCCATTTTGCTACCAGAGGGTAGGCAGGCCATGCATGGGTGCAGAAAAACGTCAGACAGATTTTCTGAATACAGGAGGGCTGAACAAATTGCAGTGCTTAAGGATACATCCTAAAGGAGTAAGAGAGTTTGATATTGAGTTTACATCTGCAACACAAGAGGAAAAGTAGGCATCTACTTTAAATCTCTACTTGGTTTCTAGTGCTCTTAAGGTATCCCCTGAGGTGACCTGCTCCAGAGCAGGTGGCTCCCATCTGGAGACTGATCAGAAGATAGGTCGGGTCGGACTAGCCACTCTTACTGACTCACACCCTTGCCTTCCCTGGAAACCCACACCCCTAACTTTATGTTTCCAAAAGCACAAGCTACCATTGATTCTGGCTATCACAGTGATGTTTAAAAAATGAAGCATTGCTAGCAATACTAGTAGTCAAGAGATTTGAACCCCTGCTTTCCAACTTTTTGACAGACAGTGAGGGGAAAAAAATCAAAGGGTAATCTGGAAGTGGTTGGAGCACTTCCCAACCTGCAAAAGAGATCACATCTAGAGATACCCTGGGACCCAGGGTAAAAAAGTCTCCAAGACATTTGTGCTGTCTACCTCATCACCTAGGCAATCTTCCTCAGCAGCAAGACAAGGCGAAGTTTTATTCAAAATCCACTGTAAAATTTCAATGTCTCTGTATCTGCAACACACTTAGTAAACTTAAAGGTTAAAACCCATTATTTGGCAACTGCAATTTATTAGCAAATAATAAATGATGAAAATTAGACCTAGGAGGGGAGAAAGAAAGTCAGGAGGTTGGGGATTCTTCCTTAAACTAAATGTGTTTTGGTCCCTTAAGTATTATGCTTGAGAATTAGCTCCTTCTGGTCTCACCCAGAAATTGGTTCTTTCCACGGGATCCCAGGTTCAGTTTTCTGCACCCAGCATACTGTGCCAAGAACATGTAAGCCAGTACATGGCTTTCATGTTTGTTCTCCTGGACAGGCAAAATTCTGATGTCTCATCTGATCCTGAGACAGAGTATGTATCCCTCATCTAAGATGACTACCCTGTCTTTGGCGTTAGCAAATGCTCATTTCTGTGGGCTCAACTTAAAGGTTCATAGTTGAGCAGGAGGGAAAGGTTGAGACCATTCAGGGTTCCTCCCTCTCTAATCTTTAGCAAAAACATGTCTCCAAAACAGGAAAGTACAAAGTGACAGGAAAAATAAGAAATTAGATCAGAAAAAGGGGGTCTTTTTTTCTCATGCTCATGGAGAGTTATTGAGACAGTTTGCCCACACAAGTCCTCACCCACAGCCTGGAAAGGTGGGACTGGGGAGTTTCTAGAGCTAGGATTGCTTCTTCCCCAGCAGAAGGTCAGATCAGAAAGGAGACTGAGAGAGAACAAGCTTACCTTCTCGCTAGAATCTAGAGCGGGATTGAGCCAGACTGTTCCAGGGACACCTGTCCTCCAAGTCTTAAAAACAGTTGCCAGTTTATTGCTTGTTAACTGGCAAATGGAGTCCCATGATTTATTAATAGGTATGTGTATTTCTTGCATATAAACTAGATTTCATAAAAGACCCATTTTACAGCATTTCATAAATTCATTTTGGTTCGTATCAAAGTCCACTGGGGGAAGTCTAACACCACTTTTTCCTAGTGCTGCTAGGATAAGATAACAAACTGCAGCAGTCAAACATGTCAAACAAGAAACACCAGTAAATTCAACAACTAGTGAGTCCAAACGCAGCCAATATAAAATGGGAACACAAGATCTTGCCTGCAAAAGCAAAATGGCCCATCAAAGAAATATAATCTTTCCATATTCTCAGTTTAAATTTACCATCTTTTAAATAAACAAACAAACAAATACATAAAAAGGCAAGAATTTTCATGCCCTTTCTTAAGCAATTGACAAACAAGGATTGCAATTTCTGGTTACCTAAATGAGTTGCAATTCAGAATCCATGAAACAAGAGCAAACTCTCACCTCCTTCCAGTGATCTCAGTGGGACCTCCAAATGATAGAAGGGAAATACAACTCCCAACCTGCTAGATGTCTGAGACACTGAGCTCGTGTTCCCCAAAATCAAGAATGAATTCTGAGGCACCCTGGAGGTTGAGTAGGAAATTATATTGAGGGAGAGACAGCTCCTGCCTGAGAGAGACAGGAGAGGACTGAGAAAGTGGGTTGCCAATGAGCCCACTTCTCAAAGGAAGATTTATAGAGCAAAATCACATGATGGGCACAAAATCACAAGGTGGGTACAACATGGGACAAGATTATGACCAACCAGTAAAATTAAAAGTGTAGTTGCTTAGGTAATATGGATCCAATGGGAAAGCAAATCATGTAGCAAGTGTACATGGAAAGAACAAAGACCATTTTTTGGAAGAGATGAGTCAGGAGGTTCTGGTCACCCACCTGGGTGACTGATGCCTATTTAGAATATTGATCGTTATTGTTTATTCCTTGGGGAGTGACACAGGTGTAGTCATTCCATTGCTATCTTGAGGCCTGGCCTTCAATGAATGCACCTCCACAATTGTAGTGTGTTATCTTTCTCACTGACTCCTTTCAGGGCCTCCCCCTGCCTGACTGCCTATGATATTTCTTTTTTTTTTTTTTTTGGCGGTACTGGGGATCGAACTCAGGACCCTGCGCTTGCTAGGCAAGCGCTTATTCCACTGAGCTATATCCCCAGCCCTGCCTATGATATTTCTACCTAACTTGTTATAATAACAGGATTTATTTAGCATGTTGACAATGGGAATGCAGTTGATATGTCTCACTGCTGGGTGGTTCTGAACCACCATGACTATCCCATTGGATGGTACAGATCGGCCGATGGGACAGTCATGCATGTACCACTGGAGGTTCAGGTCAGCAGGACTGTGTTAATTTCCTCAGCAAGCTGGGAGATAGGCTATATTTATTCTCTGTGTTTCCTTAGCTTCATTTGCTGACACGACCAGCTCTTGGCACCTTTAGTCTGTCCTTTGCATGCCTCACCCCAGCTACCTATACGTGTGAGACACTGTTTATACATTCCCTTTCCAGGCATTGGGCACAACACTGTGCTTGGACCTCTCCTTTCCTTCACCTGCTATAGTGCAGGTTTCTTGTCCTATGTACATTTTCCCAGAGCTCAGCCTCTCACTTTATAAGGTGGCACCTAGCTGATTTGAGAAGTGGAATAATGGATATTGGTAGCTGGTTTGTTGGTGGGAGGGACCAACTTGTACAAACCAAAGGCTATGCTGGTGTTTAGCCCCACTTGGAGAGGATAATTGATGGCAACAGACGGCCTCTCAGGTCAGGTCAGGTCAGGTGAGGTCAGGTCAGGGAAGGGGACAGTCTTCTTAGGTTAAAGGGAGAGAGTTCTGGAGCTTAAGAACTGTTTTGCCATCACTAGGCCACAGTGTCAAGGGTCCTGAGTGCCTTGTGTGGGTGCAGACAGTGGCAGAGTGCTGTACCTGCTGTCTGCGCTAACGAGTGGACTTCTAGTCCTTGGATCGAAGCTGGCAAATTGAGAAGCCAGAATGATTCAGAAGGAGGAGGAGGAAGTTGGGCGGTCTGGACAGATCCTGAGACTCCTTCACACTACAGTGACTTGGACCAAGTCCGGCCACACCCTGAGACACCGAGCAATCTCAGTTTGTCCCCATGGAGAGGGGTCCCCCACAAACCTGGAGGGTTAATATCTGTCTGGTTGGGAGAGTGTGGTGGCATTCTGCAGCATGTTATTGTGGGGCTGGGATCTCTCATCCTGTCCACCTCTTGGGCTGTGTGCTTGCAGGCCACGGCCAGTGCAGCTGCGGGGACTGCCTGTGTGATTCCGACTGGACTGGCTACTACTGCAACTGCACCACACGCACTGACACCTGCATGTCCAGCAACGGGCTGCTGTGCAGCGGCCGGGGCAAGTGTGAGTGCGGCAGCTGTGTCTGCATCCAGCCGGGATCTTACGGGGACACCTGTGAGAAGTGCCCCACCTGCCCGGACGCCTGCACCTTTAAGAAGTGAGTTGGTGGTTTGGACAGCGGAGGGAGGCTGGGAGCTAGAAGAGGACTAGAATCCCGGCACTCGAGTCCCCAGTTCTGAAGATATCTCAGTCTGCTCCAGCCAAATGGCTTCTTTCCCCTGTCCAGTGAAAACTTGGGGAAGGTTGCAGGTAGCGCCAACCTTGAAGGGCCAAGGTGGTACTGGGGTTCTCCATATGGAGCAAACCCTTTCCTAGGGTGACGTCCCAAATCTCTAAACTTGGAAGGCTGAACCAGATGTTCTCTGGACTATCCCAGGGCTGATCGGATCCTGTAGGAGGTGTAAGGGTGGGAGTTACGCAGGACAGTATGTGGCACAGGAGGTTTCCCCAGTGTAAGCTTCACCTGCGAGGGGATCAGAGCGGCCCCCTTCAGCCAAGGCTGTGACTCTGCCTTTCATGCTTAAGCAGGGCTGGGTCCACAGGCAGTGCAACTGGTGCAGCTATACAAGACCCCATAGCTTGTTTAAATGTTCTCCTGTCACTGTCTTCAAATTCTTAGCAGTGTTTGAATGAAATGTTCATGTTTCATGGGACTGATTATGACTTCAAGGCTCGCAGAAGTGTGTAGGGTTTAGTATCCTGCCACAGCCCCAGATGGGACATGAGGAAGGTTAATGAAGGACCTAGAGGCGGGCGCCCCTGCTTCTGAACTCCGCACTACAGATACTTTGATTTCACTGAGGTGGGACAGCTTTCTTTATGTGTGGAGGTCAGAGCTGGTCTGGGATGTGCCTAGGCTTGCTCATTCTCTGACTTCCTCGGTGTCCTCTCTCACTTAGGGAGTGTGTGGAGTGCAGGAAGTTTAACCGAGGAGCACTGCACAAGGAAAGCACCTGCCACCGCTACTGCCGTGATGAGATCGAGCCTGTGAAAGAGCTTAGTAAGTTCCTCGGGTCTTCAGCTCACATACCTCGCTTCTAAATGTTTCCGCTCAACTACAGAACACACTCCACTCCCATCCGGGAAAAGAAAGAGAAATTCCCATGTCCAGAAATGTTGAGCGAGCCTGATGCGTGGCAGGCACGTGGGGAAGCCTGGCTCCCAGAGTTCACCTGTACCCTGCTTAGGTGGTCTTCAGTGCCTGTGCCTTCCTGGAGCCCACAGCCTCAGCAAGAGCTTGTGTGAAAGTTGTAAAGGGCATATGAATCAGACAACCCTAACTTCCCCCGCGGCCAGGAAAGGAAGGGAATGCACTCGCTTTTTGCAGAAGGAGCCGCAGAGCAGCAGAGCTGGGAAGTGGTTGTCCGTGATTGTCACCATCTTAGCTTAGCTGGCTGGCATGGATTCGCCACGCTTACTTTATTAAGAATGCTGAGCGATGCCCAGTCTTTCGCTTCAAGTTTTGCTGGTTTAGAGGGAAACCCTCACCCTTAGGAAGCTGTAATCAGAACCTCTATCCCGAAGCCCTCTGACTTACTGGTATTTCCCCGCAGCACCTCCCCACCCCAGAATAAGACAAAACACAAACCTCTAGGGAGCAAAAGCTCTTGCCTCCAATTATCCTGCTCTGTCTCTCATCCGGACTTTAAAGAAGATCATCTTTGCTGTTGTCAGCACGTCTGGTAAATTATCTGGGCTAGTGAGACACCGGACGGTGACTGGGAGATGACAATCGCCCATGAAGGCGGGAAACGCACTTCCAGTGAGAGCCATAGCCAGACACAGCCAGTCAGCTTTGGGTGAGAGACGTTATGGAAAAGAGCCAGATCTCTGGACCTTTAGCTGGTATCAGAAGTGGGCCTGGGGTGAGGTTAGTGATTTCGGGATTATTTGAAGAAGCAATTTTTTTTTTTTTTCTGGAGGAGACTAGGCTTCTTGTGACTAGCTCAGAGTGGAGAGGCCATAGAGATGTTGAGATTTTCATCATTTAGATCAAGCAAATATCATGAGTTGATTGATAAGTACCCCCACTCCCTTCATCATCCCAGTAAGCATAAATGCACAACTGTATGAAATTTATAAAAGTAACGTTCCTGCTCAGTATATATTTTTCTCTTGACCTAATGATGTAGCACTGGGGTAGTGCCGTTACCTTCCTTTGTGGGTGAGACCGTTGAATCTCAGGAGAATTGATTTGTCCTGGGAAGAGAGTTGTGCGTTGAGAAGAAAACTGAATTGTGGAGCCTTTACTATTTTCTTTGTATTATAGTACCCCTCGTGTACTGATGGTCTTTTGACTTCATCTCTGGCTGGTGTGCTCTGATGCTTGTGGTGTTGTCCGTGCCCATGACCTGCGCACATTTGCTTAATCTCCTTTGTGTACCAGCTTGGACCAGTTTTGCCCATCCGGTTTCACCAGCGCAGGACATGGTGGAAGTAGCGGAGGGCAACCCACAGTGTCATAGGCAGAAAATCAGACTTTAGAGTAGGAAGGAATGAAGTCTACCAAACAGATGAGAATCAGAGGGGAGCTGGCTTTGGGGAGGCACACCAAATCAGAGGCAGAAATGGCAAAACCATGCAGGCTATATAAGCAAACCATTGAGAGTCACTGAGCGAGCAGTAGGTTAGGGTGAGGGTTAGGGATTACTGTAAGTTAGGGATTATTTTTTATTTTATGGAAAAAAGGTAAAACAGAATTTCATAATGAAATAATAGGAGAATAACAACAGTTAGCCCATTACAAGTTGTTATCTTTACAGTAGTTACTCAGGGTACAAGATACAGGCATAAAAATCTCTCTAATCAGTATTAGCACAAACCTTCCTTTTAATGAACTAAGAGACACTGATAGTGTAATTGATTTGCATATTTTCCCTTCTGTTGTTCTCTTTATGCTACTTAATTCTCCACCAACCCTGTAAGGGGGGCATAATTTTCCTTTTGTAGATGAAGAAAGAAATTGCACAAGATCAAATAACTTACCCAAACTCACACAGTTGGTAAGTGGCGGGTGCAGGCTTTGAATCAGAATGTGTGATACTGTCACAGCATGTCCCTTCCAGAAGAAGGAGTAAGAGTCAAATGAGCCTGTTGGGGCAAAATATATTAGTGAGGGCCAGTGACTGCCAGGCATGATGGCTGTCTCAGATCTAGGCATCATGTCTAATGTCAGGCACAGTTTCCTGTCATATTTTCCCAGAAGTCCTGTGATAGGGATTTAAAACGATCTCATCTTCCAGAAATGGACGTTTTTCATTTTTCCACATCCTCCCCTCCTGCACCCCAGAGGACTCTGGCAAAAATGCAGTGAACTGTACCTATAAGAATGAGGATGACTGTGTCGTCAGATTCCAGTACTATGAAGATTCCAGTGGCAAGTCCATCCTGTACGTGGTAGAAGAACCAGGTGAGTGAACTCAGGGCCCTGACCCTGCCTCGGGAGGGAGAGCTACGTTAGGCAGGAATTTCTACCCGTTGCCCCCCTTAAACAGAACAGGTTAAGCCTGGCCTTAAAGGTGATAAATTAGAGTTTGTCTCCATGGTGAGGGGAATATAGAAGTTTCACCAAGAAGGTGACTTGCTAACCGAGGAGACACAAAAATAAGAATGTGGATAAAGACAGAAAGAAGGTAGGTAGAACCATCATCAGGAAAAAAATACGTCATGGCATTTGTGGAGGTAATAATGCCAAGAAGTAAGGAATTTAATTGTGAATTGTAGGAGCTTATATAGCACATGGCATATGTTCTACTATAAATGGGATGGTTGCCATAAGCAACCTGCCTGCTACTGTAGAGGAAGTCCTGATGGTGGGAAGCTTTGACTTTAGCAAGTCTGTAGCAGAATGTAGTGATGGATTTGGGGCACTGTCTCAAGCCTGCCCTGAACAATGAAAAGATACTGCTTGCTCTTAAGTCTTCTGGAAGCAGGAGGAATCCATCTTACCAACTACGGGTTTGTGATCCTCCAATATTGTAGACTTTGCTTCCCCTACTGCCTTGATAGCCTTGGTCTTTGTTCATTTTCTGTTGTGTAACAAAATGCCTGAAGCTAGGGAATATGTAAAGAAAAGAGGTGTATTTGCCTTGTAGTTTTGGAGGCTGAAGTTTCAAGACTGCATGGCTCATTGGTACAACTTTTGGTGAGGGTCCCCTTGGCTACCTAGCGTTGTAGCAGATAGCATTGTGATGGGAACATGGGTGGGAGGGAGAGAGCAGTCCCACAGTAAGACAAGAAATAATTCAGGGGGCAGGCTAACTCTTACTTGTTAACTTAATTATTCATTGTTGGAGATTGGACCCATCTCAAGTGGTCTGCCACTCAGCGATATTTTCAGCCCAGGCTCACTCTTTTTATAACAACTCTTCACTGTGGGAACTAACTGGGGTGTCAAGAGAATTACATCCATCCCTTCTGAGAGAAGTGACCTCCTTACTTTGCATTCGGCCTCCCCTCTGAAAGGTTCCAGCTCCTGAACATTGTCGTCCTGACGTCCTCAAACTGTGTCCAAGTCATAGCACTTTTCTTTCTTTAAACAACAGATTAAGATGTCAATCATTAGAAAATAATTTTGAATATTTACTATATATTGGGCCCTGTGCTAGGCGCTGAGACAACAGTAAATAAGGCTGACGTGGCACTCATAGGCCCTCTGAGAGACAGACGTGTAAGTCAGGAATGGCACTGCAGTGGGTTAGGCTACGCGGTGTTGGGGGTGGACAAGAGCCGTGGCAGCAACTATGGAACCATCTTGGAGGTTACATCAGTGGGTCTCTTGACGTTCACAGAGATAAGAATTTCTTGAAATCATGTTTTGGACTAGGGGCCAGAAACTTCTTTCTGTGAAGAGCCAGGTAGCATAGACTTTAATTTTTGTGGGCCATGTGGTCTTTGCCGTGGCTACCCATCTGTAGCAGCCATAGAATGAATGGGCGTGGCTGGCTATATTACAGAAACACATGGGCTGCAGATTGCTGTCTCCTGCTCTAGAGCAGTGGTTCTTTGGTTTAAAAAAAAAAATCCAGAGCCCTTACACAGTAACTAAATTCCACCTGGTTTGGAAACCCTACCCTTTTGTGAAAGAAACGATAAATAATTCATGACATTCCTTTGAGATCTCTTAAAAGTGAAATGGCTCCTCTGTGTGGGACTCTGTGGAGTGGCCAACTGTATTATTTCTTTCCTGGGGCCAGGCTGCTCCTCCTCTGCTGAGTTTTCCCCAAGGCTGTTCTGCTCGTGGGGCAGCCTGCTTTGCTTCTTGATCTACTCTGCCTGTGAGGCAGCCTGATGTGTATCTTTTCTGCAGTAAGCTTTCAGTTTAACTTTAAAAAACACCCTGAGCCCTGCCCTGTTTGCACAAGTTGACATGCCTGTGCCCTTTACTGGTGCTCCTGGTAACTGGGATAGCCCCCACTGTCTGAGGGCCTCTGACTTAGACACATTACTTCTCCAGGCGCCTTCTAAGACCTTCTGCAGCCTCCACGCTGCTGATGAGGCATGGTAGTTATGTTTGATTCTCACAACATCTCGGCTTCCTTTGGAAGGGCTGTCGTTGTGCCAAAATTAAATTGCTTCTTTAATCATCTGCTCAGTAGACCCTAAGCTCCATGAATCGAGGAGTGGTGTTTGTCTTATCTACTGTTATATCTCTGTACTTAGTAATCTACAAAGAAGGTATGTCGTAAATGAAGTCTGAATGAACTAGCAGAACTGGTTGTTCCTAGGAAACAAGTGGCCTTGTGTACATCCTGGTATCTGCTAGGATAATTTTGCCTGGCTAGGGAAGGAAGGTGATAAAAGGGAAGCAGGCAAGCTTGCAGGAGCCGTTTTGTGTGGGTCTCCCCCAAGTCTGCTGCATCTCTGTCACCCCGGGCATGGCTAGCTCCGCCACAGAGGATGCACAAGGGTCCCCATCTGTCAGTTCTTCCCAGAACTCTCACCATTTATATAGGAAAAGAAAGGCTGAAGTCACCTTAATTTTATTTAGTGATTATTCCAGGGGAAGCTGACAGGAAGCAGGCGTGCATGGGTTTGATCTGACTTCTTTGTAGGGGTCCACCCACCCACACGCACACACTTCATCAGTTTTTTACCCTCACGCCCCGGCATCTTTGTCCTTTCTTAGTTCTCAAAGGCATCTCTTGCCTTTGGGGTCTAACATGACCTTGTCCCTTTGCTACAACTTGCTGTGTTCCTTCTGAATCACTTACCCAAATCCTTTTGCTTCGGATTTTGAGACTGGAACGTACTGCCTAAGGTTATGGGTGGAAAAAGGGTTGATAACCCGGGAAAGTACAGATGCACCCTGGTGGAGAGCTTTCAGGGTCTCAGCCCGAAGGCTCCTTCATACTAGGGAATGGGACCCCAGGTCTGGAGACCCAGATTTCCTTTCTATTTTGTAGTGCTGGGGATTGAACCCAGGCTCCTGTGCATGCTGGGCGAGTGCTCTACCTTTGCGGTGGCCGGCGCTGCTGTGTTTTCCCCCAGGCTGCTCTGCTGAAGGGGCAGCCCAGTTTTCTTCCTCTAGCCTTAGACCCACATTTCCTGCCCAGCTTTGCCGCTTCTCTCTCCCCCCATCCCCGCCCATTTCTCCAGGCTCTGGCTTTAAGGAGGGTGCGGAAGCTGCGGCCCAGCACGAAGGGCATTATTCTCTCTCTCTTCCCCAACTCGTAGTCTTGCAGATGGTCTCTTTCAAGGGCACCGAAGGGAGGGTTGGTCAAATGGGGATGAGACACATGGAAGGGGTTCTTGAACTGGGGCCTCTTCACTCCCAGATAGGGTTGC
Organism: Dinomys branickii; assembly: GCA_004027595.1. Classification (NCBI taxonomy): domain Eukaryota; kingdom Metazoa; phylum Chordata; class Mammalia; order Rodentia; family Dinomyidae; genus Dinomys; species Dinomys branickii. The sequence goes on along the minus strand of PVLD010016158.1, from coordinate 25,046 downwards.
CAGATAAAGGGCAGTATGTTTCACACAATATTCGGTACATAGGGGATATAGCTCAGTGGAATAAGCGCCTGCCTAGCAAGCGCAAGGTCCTGAGTTCGATCCCCAGTACCGCCAAAAAAAAAAATATTCGGTACATAGTCATACTAAAAATAACTTGTTTATCTGAAAATAAAATTTATCTGGACAATACATGAGTAATGTATGAGTAATTTTGTTGCTAAATCTTCCAGCCCTACTGGGGCTTTCCTGACATTTGGTCACTCACAGTAAATCCACACTGTGGCTGGAAGGCTGATCCAGAGAGGAAGCCTGCACCCCACCCCTGGTGATAGGGAGGAGTGACAGGCGCTGTCCCCTGAAGACCTCCTAAGACTCCGCCTGTCCTGTCTATACTAACATGCAGAATTAAAGAAGTCTCACTTTGAGATTTAAGGCCCAGTTCTATCCAAATCTTCCGACGAATTCATAATTAGTTTTCCCAGAAAAACTGAGGTCTTTCATTCCTAGGAATTCAGACACTGGAACTTTACGTTTTCTCTCCAGGCTCCTTTATTTATAGACAGGTTGCAATTTGGCGGGTAGGGAAATGACTAGCTTCGTTTGTGGTGGTGGCTGTTTTTATGTAGTGTGTGGTGAGCATAGGGGGTATGTTTAGAGAAGGTGGGAGATAGTGTGCAAAGGGGGTGTGACTTCCTCTTTGGACTCATCAATACAGGCACCTGGTTTCATAACACTTGAGGTGGTGACCTGAGTGAGATCATGTGTCAGATGCCTGAGGTTTATGGGAAGCAGAGCTCTGGATAATCTGCTCACCAGCAAAGGGTCACTGACCAGGGTTGTTGATTGTTGACCGGGGTTAAACAGAATTAGCACTTTGGATGACTAAATATTTTGGGAAAGAACGCCAAATATTGTTGTAGCTGGCAGGCCTCCTGGTCTGAAAGCATGCTAAGGAAGGTCACTAGGTTCACAGCCTTCAGGGATGTAAATGTTGGAACCAGGGTAACAGACACGAATGCCTGCAGGGGCTAAGTAGGCTAATACATTAATGAAGGACCAGGTGTAAGAATACCACTAACAGCAGTAGCTGATGTTTATTGAGCACTTACTCTGTGCTTGACACTGTTTGGAGTAAATAAATTGAATTACTCCTCATAACAAGTGTTCAGGTAAGTTTGAATATTTTCTCCATGTTAAAGATGGAGAAACAAGACACCAAGAAAGGCCAGTTTGCCAAAGTTCGTAGTGAAATGGGTGTTAAATCAAGATTTAGACCCAGGCAGCAGTCACTTTAGGTTCCTGTTACTGCTACCTGTTTGGTTTCCTTAGTCAGTCTGTCTGTCTGTCTCTGTCTGTCTCTCTGTCTCTTTCTTTCTCTCTCTGTGCTGGGAGTTTAACCCATGAGCTCATACATTCTATGCAAGTGCGTTATCACTGAGCTCTGTCTCCCGCTCCCGTTTTTTATATTTTGAGACAGGGTCTCACTAAATTCCCCAGGCTGCGTTCAAACTTGTGATCCTCTGCTGCAGCCTCCAGAGGAGCCTCAGATTCTTTCTCCCCTTGTCAAGAAGACATTGTACCTAGCCAGTTCAAGTGACTCCTGCTTTTTTCTTGACAGAGTGTCCCAAGGGCCCTGACATCCTGGTGGTCCTGCTGTCGGTGATGGGGGCCATTCTGCTCATCGGCCTTGCTACTCTGCTTATCTGGAAGCTCCTCATCACCATCCACGACCGGAAAGAGTTTGCTAAGTTTGAGGAAGAACGAGCCAGAGCAAAATGGGACACAGTAAGAGGCTGGGCTGAGCTGGGTGCTTTCTTAACTCTTTGATTCAAGAAGCTAGAGTGGAAGCAGCAGGTACGGAGGGTGCCCAGGTTCGGCTGGCACTGTAGTTCTCCGTTCTGGAAATTTGGAGATGGTGTGACGGTTCCGTTGTCTTTAAGCTTCCTGAGAACCACTTGATCTTCTACCACACAGAAACACAGTGACCAAGGGCTGTGTCATGAACAGAAATAGGACTGAGCTCTGCTTTAACACTGTGAAGAAATGAATAAAGAAACTTACCACTTGGGAACCAGGGAAAACCTACGTTGTGAACATGCTGTTCATAGTAATGAACAGTAGTGAAGCCCAAAGCATTAAATGCAAATAGTGAAAACAAGGATACTAGCTAAGTTTACTGAGGATTTGCTGTGTGCTGAGAACTCTGTGGCGGGCAGTACTATTGTTCATATGTTGTAGATAAGGAACTGAATGCAGGGAAATTAAGTAGCTTGTTTGGCTGTGGGAGGGAATTAGGAAACTGTAAGAATTGCTTCTTGTGTGGTCCTGCGGATTTGAGGTCAGCCTCTTAGAAACAGTGACAAGATGTTATTCTACCTTGTGGAGGACACCTGGGTGACTCTCTTTGAAGGAGGAGCAGTTGTCTCCATTTTGGCTGAGCCTGACCCTATTTCCATGTATTGATATGTCCAGAGCTGGCTGGGACTTGCCCTTATCCCTTCAGTTGGCTTTGAGCAGTGCATATCGGCCTAGCCCAGGTGCTGATGGCAATCTCTGAAGATGGCAGGTGTGTTTCCTGGACCCCCGTTGTTCCCATGAAGGAGCCAGGATGAGGCGGGATGTGTGAGCCAATGCTCCACACTGTCTGCTGGGATGAGCCTCGGGACAGAGGCTATGACTTCCTGGGGCTTGAAAGATCACACATCGGAGCTGAAGCACCGACCCCAAAACATCAGACACTATCTCATTTGTGTTATGCAGATTACTCTTCTGCGTGTCCTTCCCTCTGCATGGGAAGAGGTGGTTTCAGGCCTCCTACCTGGCCCAGCTCATGGCTCTCACCTGCGTCCCACGGTTCTCACAGCCACTCATCCTCCAGCCCCTCCCTTCTTCCCGAATGAATAACACCTGGGTTCGGCCCTGGGCCGAGGCCTTTGTTCCAGTGGCCGTCACTGTGGCTGGACTTAGGCCCCCTTGGCTTCCCATAACTACAGATATCCTTAGTATCTTTATTCTTGCCACGGGTTGCAGTGGAAGGGGTAGATTGGCATTAACTCACCGGAATGCCAATGACTCCTTTGTGGGATTGCAAGTATAAACCTCCTGGGCCGTGACGAGGACCAGGAAGGGCTCTCCATGCTACCTTCTTCACTTCCTTCTCCAGCGATGACCTAGTAGCTTCCAAATCAGGCTCCTCTCTTACACTTCCTGCTGTCTGTCCTGTTTTAACTCAATTTTACTGAGAAACTTTTATATGTTTAATTTTACCCTATTCTCTTTTGGCCCGTCTTCTACATTTTAACTCTTTTTTCTGGACTTTCCAAAGGGCCATTTGATTCCCTGAAAGTTCAGGATTAGGCTGAAAGTCTGTTCCCATTCTGATGGTGAGCTCAGGGCTGCGTACCCATGGGCACCATCGAGCTGGGATGTTTCTGTTAGGGTCATGTATAATGCCCTGAACCTCCGAGGCCCAGGAAAATGTGCGGGGCCTCTTGAAGCTGCCCTTAAAGACTACTTGATCTTGGGGAATTTGTCATTTTTTGTTATCCTTTTTCTTAATAACATGGTAGTTGTGTAGGCAGTGATTGAAGAGAGGAGATGAAAACAAATTGAGAATTATTTCAGCAAATCTGTCCTCTGTACCCGCTACATTTTGCTTTCAGTTGATTTCGGGCCTCCTACCCACATCCCCCAGTATTACCATAATGAAGGAAAACGGGAGGAAGGTGGCAGAAAAACTGGGGAAGGAGGGAGGAAATAGGAGAGGCTGGGAAAAAGTTCTCCTAGAACGTAGACTGTTTTGAGTCTCCAAAGGGCTGAAAAATAAAAAGATGGGCTGATCTGAACCCTTTAGAAATAGTGGCGAGATGGTCACCTTCTCTACCCTCGTCCTATTTCCTACCGTCCTACAAGCGAAAGTGTGAGTAAAAGGTATTTGTTTCTCCCATGGTAAATCTTGGGCAAACCTTTCAGATGCAATTTGACCCTTCAGATGAGGTGGGAACAAATTAAAAATTATTTCAGCAAATAACTCAGGGGAAGGAAGAACTGAGCCGTTCTCTGTAAGAGATTCTTCTGTTCTCTCCACAGGGCAACAACCCACTCTATAAAGAGGCCACGTCCACCTTCACCAATATCACCTACCGGGGCACCTAACAGCAAGCAGTCACCCTCAGATCTCTAGCAGACTATGCCAGGGCCGTGGGAGTCTGCGCCATCGAGTTTACGGAGGACAGTATTTGGGGGTGGGATTTGGGACCTGGAGTGGGGTGGTCTGGGAGAATGTCAGTATGTGGAAGGGTGGGGCTCTGTGCTTGTGTGTGTGTGTGTGTGTGTGTGTGTGTGTGTGTGTTGCATGTGGGAAAGTGTGTAATTTAAAACTTGGGATGTGTTCCCACAAGCAGAGCTCAGTCTGCCTTTGTCTTCAGAATACCTTTGTCTTCTGAATGCCTTTGTCCTCAGAGTGCCCCCTGCAGGGATTTTTCCTGCTCAGCTTGAGGAGGATCTGTGGAGCTGAACAGGTGTTCTTAATTACCTCAGTGAGAGACCAGCTTCCCCTGTCAGGCCACTGTCCCTGAAGAATAGGACACAGCTGAGGTCTCTACTTCCAGAGGAAGGTACAGGAAGCCTGGGCTCTGTCCCGCATTTGTAAGTGTGTGGGATTTTCCCGATCCAGCTCTCACCATTGGTGGTAGGAACCGCTGGAGTGTGCAGCCCGGTTGCCTCTGTCTCCTTTCCCTTCTCTCAGGCCGGAGGGTGAGTCAGGGAAGAGTTGAACCCTCAGAGCTGCCTGTGCCTCTTGCCATTGCTTCAGTCCACCCGTGGTTCTCTCATAAAGGGAGTCCTTAACACCTAATTCTTCGACCTGTTGAGAGTGAGGGTGGCAGGGTCACTCAGGGGTGGTGTGTGGCCCGGGGCATGTGTTATCATCCTCTAGTTCACACCTACTAGCCTCAGGTGTGCCTAATTTGGCAGCTCTCCCCTGGAAGTTTCTAGAAGTGTCAGCCTTAGACTAGTCCCATGTCTTTACCTCCTACTTCTGCACCCTCACTGGTGCAGACATTTGTTATGTGTGGGGATTCCTTTCATGCCTTAAATGCTGTTCCTCCAAGGGAGGGTGCTGTGGTCAGAGCCAGAGGTCTGACTTGCCCTCTCCAGACCTTCTACCCCTCATCCCAGGCATCTCCACAACCTAAGTCTGGGCTTCTGTGTGCCACACCCTTCCATGAGGGTGGTTGTATTTACCTACCTCTTGGGTGTTTTGTGAAGAAGTCATTATCGTGAGTTTGCTGAGCATGAAGGCCAGGATGGAACTGGGCCAGTTACATCAGCATGTGTGGTTTGCTCTTCTGTGGGCTGGACAATCTCATTTTAACGTCTTTAATATGGAGGCCACAAGTGCAATTTTACTCACTGGGGTACCTGAAATCATAATGAGGTTTGCTTGATCTAAAAGGAACATGAACATAAACATACTTGTATTACGTTTGTAATTTTATTTGATGACAAAGAAAGCCTAAAAAACTGCAGACTTGGGTGGGATGTAGACACTCCCACTGGGCATTATCAGTGGCAAGTTGCTCCCCAGTTGCTGGGTCTGTAAAGGGCCGTCTCTTCCTGGAAGCCTGTGGGGATGGACATATGGACATGCTGGACTTTCCTGAGGAGGACAGACTGTTCTTTTGTCCCAGCAAGAGCATTTGCTCCATCGGTACTGACTTTTAGCTGATATTCAAAAGCAAGCCCTATTTCACAAGGAAAAGGGAAAAATCTATGAATGAGGACTGGAAAATATGAATTCTGGCCTCAACGTTGCAGCTTAAAGAATCTTTAGTATTGATTAGGAAAAGTTGCTTGCACTTTCTCAGGACTCAGTTTTCTAGTTTGAAGAATGATGGATTTACACCAGCCAGTCTTGAATCTTGGAGCAGCTCTTGTATTACCAACACTGTAAGACGCGGGGTTTCACTGTGGCATCGAACATGCAGTCAAGGTCCTGTGATGTTGGGCCTGGTATGTAGCTCAGTAGTAGAGTGCATACACGCATGATGTCCTGGGTTTGAGTCCCAGCACTGATGAGAAAAGGATATTCTGTGGGACAGCACTAGTGTTTGTTTTTAGCTGAGATGTCCAAGAGACCTGGCTCTGACAACAGCAGCTGTCATTCCCTGTCATCTCCCTCAGCGACAGTCACGTCTTACTCTCTTCCAGAACCCCTTCTCCGACACTTGTTAGCAGGTATAGCTCCTCGTCTAACCCTTGAGTTCCACTTAGTTACATTTCCCAGTTTGCTTTGCAAACATTTGCAGCCCCACTTTAGGAAGAATCGGTAGGAAGAACTGTAGTTCACCCAGTTGTTAACACTGAGAATAAGCCTTGAAATGAAGAATGAGGCAATGAGTGAACCCCGCCTTTCCCACGGGTTACCCTTACTTTAGGAAACAGGAATATGGTAGAGGGATAAATGGGGGGGAGGATGATCAAAAACCAGGAAAGTTTTGATAACCTCAACTGTAACCTTTGGCTATTGATACACAGCAGTAGTTGGGCGTTGTCTGTAGATAAGATGGTTCATGTGAAGACGTTATATCCAAGGAAGAAGACTTACTCAAAAGATGAAAAAAATTAGAAATGAGGCTCAGAGGCCTTGAAGAGAGAGCACTGTTTGTCAGTATGTGGGGATGGATGTTACCTGTGCTCACCAGACAGTGAACAGAAGTCAGTTTTGGTCTCGTGTAGGATGAACATGTAAATGTGTTCTGGCATCAGGCAACACAGAGCAAACGATCATGCCCTGCCATTTGGGAGGTCATTTCTGTCCAGTCTCAGGGTCTTGTGCACAATAATGGGAAACTGAACATTACCAAGAAGTTCCTATATTAGGAGTCAGTTCTTTACCTCTCAGACATTCCTAAATTGTCTCTGATGTCAGGGTCCTTCTTTTGCAGTAGTCCTGGTTAACATTATGTAAGTGCCTTCCTGACTTCTCCACCACCTCCTCATTTGAATTGTGCACCAGTGAATTAAATATGCTTTCTAAAAAGAATTGGGCTAAGGCTGTCCAGTGCTTCCTGTGTTGTTATTTCTGTTTCTTTTGGGTGAAATGAACAAGTGTTGGTGGCTTACAGATGATTATTTTAGAACAAGCAGGTTTCCAAATGGAACAGAGTGATGACTTCTGTGGGAACTGAAGCTGGTTTTAGGGTTCAGAGCTTTTCTTTAGACTTCATTAGATTTTTCAAAATAAGTAAGTTATATCACCATTCTAAGAATTTGATTTTTAAAATGGGGAATTATTTAGGAATTTATGCAATCTCAACAGAACTGATTTCAACAGAGCCTCTTCTTGGGAATCATAAATGAGTAAAGGCTTAGTGACAAATTATTTACAGGACCATTTAAAGGTCACAACTTTTACTTCAGATAATGGGTATCAAAAGTGAGGTCCCAGGTCCAGCAGTATTAGTATCACCCCAAAACTCATGAGAAATGAAAACTGATAGGCCCAACCGAGAAATACAGTCTTGAGATCTGAGCAGTAAGTAAGGCAATTTCATTATGCGGATATCACAGAGTATATACCTGTAAATCTAGACAGTACCGGTCAGTCACTTGCTGTGGCCTCTTCATGAAATCAAGAGACACAGTAACCTGAGATGCAGGAAGCTGCTGCTGGTGTAACACAGCTGTTTCTTAACAAGTAGAAGGAGTGAGGACTTCTGGGAAGACGGCAACCAAGGAAGCACAGAGATAGGTCCTCCTGGAGGGTCACCACCCAGACACTGGAATACAGCAACATAAGAAAGACAGGAAGGAGAGAAGTGGGTCCCTTGGTCCCAGGAAGGAACTGAAATGAGAATTGAAGCCCTCAGAAAGAGCAAACAAGACCTCTCCCGGAGGAAAAGCTCAGACTGCTGCTATGTCGTAGTTAGAGGAAGAGGAGGAAGAGAAAGAAGGAGTCCCCACTTCATACACACCCTCGGCCTGCTCTCTCATTCAGCTTCAGAAGCCTGTGCTCACGGGAGCCTCCCAACTCTGCCAGGGGAGAGCAGAGTTCCGAGAGCTGAGCCAAAACCAGAGCAGAGAAAGCTCAGTCTGGAAAAGAGGCAGCGGCAGTTGGGAGGTGTTGTTAAACCCAGTGGGATGATGAAAAGTTACAACAGCCACTAAAGCAGAATGCCCGCTCTGCAGCAACTTTTCTAATCACCCTGAGGCAAGCTGGATTCAAAGCGACCAGTACACAGCCCACCACATCCAGCTCTATGCCTGACCTGAGGGTATGGCCTCCTGCCTCTCCACTATGTGAGCAACTACCAGCAGAGAGCAGTGGCAGTGACCCCAGGGCCGTGGCAATTCCCAGGGATCCAGCCAATGAACAAATGGGAACTGGAGCACAAGAGTAAGAGAGAGCTGCAGATGGAGGTGGACCACACAGCCCAACACCCTTCTCACTCCAACACCAAGCAGGAAGCACGAGCTGAGTTATTGGGCTTCAACTGTCACCCTGAACTCCCTCTGTGAGCATCTTGAGTCTTGGTGCCCTGTGTGCCCAACACGTGTTCCAGACAGCAATGGGATGAGTCCACGGGCTTTAGGACTCACTCTAAACTACTAATACGAGCACAAAGAGGGACTTTATACTGCTTGCATATTTGAACCTTGTATAAAGCCATAGTGACAAATTATACAAAAAACAGCAGTCCTGGAGTCCGAGAGACAACAACATACTCTACACAGAAGACCCAAGAAACTCCTCCACTTGTCTCCTGGAACTAATATCTAAACTTAGTACACACCCTGGACTACCTCAGTGAGAACAGGTGGGAGAGACCTCATGCCACTTGTGCCCAGCATTGTAAATGTGCCCAATGTCCAGCTATAAGGGGTGGGGAGTGGCAGCACTGGAGATCCAAGAGGTGGGAGGTGGCAAGAACCTGGAACTAGGGTGCAGACCCGGTCCTCTAGCTGGGTGGGGATAACCTCCAAAGTCATAGGAGGCCTACAGAGAGACACTGGTGACCTATGAGGGTACCCCAGGGGCCTTGATAGGGAGCTCAGAAGCCTGCGCAGGAAGGAGGACTCCCTCCAGGCTACCTGAAAACCCTGAAGACCTAGACCGGGCCCCCAGGAGCATGGTGATGGGGCAGAACCCAGCAGTCCATGGGGGTGACCCTGAGGACTCAACTGAGTCCCTGGGAGCGCCTTGTCAGGGAGGAGCCTGGTGGTCTGCAGGGGCTACCCCGAGGACCCAACTGGGCCCCCAGGAGAGCCTCGATGGGGCAGAGCCCGGGGTTCCTTCAGGGCAACCCTGCAGACTCAACTGGGCCTCTGGGCATGCTGCAGCAGGGTGGAGCCTGGTGGTTCGCAAGGGTGACCCACTGACGTGACCGGATCCCTGATGGCCTTGAGGGCTTGTCAGTGGGGTGCTGACCATAGTGTACCTCATTCCTTGCCTATCTACCGTCTTTGAGGATGGGTGTTTTCCCACTTCCTACCATAGCAATTTGTGTACACCCATATTTGTTACAGCATAATTTGAAGCAACCATGTGTCTTCCCAATGTGAGAGCCTGAGGGAGTAAATAAACCAAAAAGTACAGTTATTATCAGAGGGAAGATGACTGACTGGGTGGGAGAACAACGGAGATGAAGGTGGAGAAAATAGTTTCATTAATCGAGCGTGCCATCATTTGTATAACAGAGCAGCAAATGCGAAGATAACATTATGTAATACAGCATCCAGTGTTAGTTCCCTACTATCTTCTCCATAATTTTGTATTTCCTTTATTGTTTTAGCGTTATTCTGGTTTATATGTCTCCATTCTTTTGTCTTTAAAATAAAAAAAAGAAACATTTAACCCAGAAAACAAAAGTAGAAGGAGCACACTCTAACAATAAAAAGTGTGGCATAGTAAGTACATAAACCACTAACAGTTGTTCATTATCATTGTCACATGTTATATACTGTGTGTAACTTTGTGTGTTATTATACTTTAATAGTGCAGGCTTGTTTACATGTGAGTAATGTATTGCATAACATTATGATTGCTATGATGTCACTGATAAGAATTTTCAGCTCTACCATAATCTTATATGACCACTGTCATGTACACTGTCTGTCACTGACCAAAATATTTTTATTTATCTCCTAAATTTTTAGTTTTTATTATTGCACTTTTGCAGTAATACTGATCACCTTCCTCATGAGGAGCTGGTACATGCTCATAACATATCTCAGTTACTTTTTATCTTCTCCCTCTTGCCTTTGCATTTGAAATTCAGCATTCATCTCTCTATTGCCTAGCTATTTTGAGTTTTATTTTTCTTTTTACTTACGTTTTGGGTTTCTCATATAAGATAAACCATGTGATACTTAAGCTTGTGCATCTGATTTATTTCACTTAATATCATGGTCTCAACATGCATCTATTTTCTTACAAATGACTCACATCCAAAGTATTTTTTTTACAGCATGTGAGGATGATCACCAGATTAGAAAATCTGACTGTGAGGCCCAGTAGTCTGTTTTAGTAAACACTGTTGGTGATTCTGCTGCGTGCTTGTTTGGGAACAGTTGACTTAAGGAGTCACATATGTATTCTTCTGACCCTGAAAAAAGTGTAGTCAGTAAGTCAGCTGAGTTACTCTACTGTTAAAGAACATTCTTTCGATAATGAATTCCAAAAACCAAATATCTATCCACACAATTAAAAAGTATTTTGATCCATTTCCAAGTTACGTGATCTTGGGCTTCTTGAGGTCACTCCAAACCACAGATTCCTATGAAAAATTAAATAGATTGGAGTCCTATTACAACGATGGCAGCAGTGATAGCACATAGTCACCTAATAGAATTCGTGGCAGTCAGCTAAGAAAACGTGTCTAACTTACTAACCTACAGGCAAAAAAAGAAAGAATTTATTCAGAAGAGTTGGAATCAAAATCTTAATTATTAACATTATCATATATGATGACAAAATATGATGTTATAATTTGTAACATAATGTTTTTGCTATTTAATTTTTTTCAGTTGTTGGGATTGTGCCCAGAGCCTTTTCCCTGAGCCACACCCTCAGCCTTTTTTTTTAGAACCAGGAATCGAACTTGGGATCTGGTGTTGCCAGGCAGGCGCCATGCTGAGCTATATCCCTGGCCCCTTTTTAGTTTTTGACACAGGGTCTCTGAGTAGCTAAGCTGCCAAGGCCATGACTGAACTTGTGTGGTCCTCCTGCCTCAGGTTCCCAGTGTTGGGCTTACAAGCAGGTACCACCACACCTGACCATAAATTTATTGAGCATTGACAGTGTGGAAGTAAAGCACTTTATAGAACCTTAATAACATATCTTCACCTTTTAGTCTTAAATTCTTTACATAAGATACATTTTTGAACACAATACAGAGAATACCATCACAAAAGCATTATGTGGACATAGTTTAAGTCCTTGTACGGCCAAATCTTGTGGGATTCGCTGTTTTTAAAATTTACATCATGGTAACTGATAACTAAATATCTCTGGATGAAAATAGAGGACCTTATGTAAAGATAGAGAACCTTCTAAGGAAAAGGAGAAACGTTGGTTAGTGTATACTGAACTTTGCTTTTTCTGCCTCTTATATGTTAAACCACATTTGTATTTCTTTAATTTTTGGTGTCAGTAGTCTGAACTCTGCAGTAACAGAGCCATCTAATGTCCACCAAGGCCAATTACAAGCAGGTTGGGAATTAACCTACAGCTTTTACAACCATACAATGGAATAACAGATTCTTTGCAAGTTAAACCATTTAAAAAGAATTTCCATTAATTTTGTTATACAGTAAACTTTTGGAAAGGTGTACTGTCATGTGTTTAGTTTGGCTATAGCATGCAAGGAAGTTTCAGAAGCTGATGATTAATATTAGAGGTAGGTATATTATAAAGTAAAAATTGAAAACTCCACCCAGTATGGCCACCGAAGCATGGTTTCTATGTGGAAGGAAAAGTGAATGGTCAGGAGCACAACTGACTTCCTTGCAGCTGTTAATGTGGTGACGCGCTGCGAAGCTCTTGGGTAGAGGAAAAACTTTACCAGCTATATATTTTTTGGCAAAATAGCAAAGAATGCAAAGAGAGAGCAGTATTTAGAAAACTTACAAGCCTTTAGGTAACAAGCCCACTGTAATTATTTTTTAGCACTGTCTCTGAAAAGCATTTTGTAAGAAAAGTATTTCACAATTGTGATTTGCCTAATAGGTTAGTAGGACTGTCCATCTTCTACCTCCAAATTATTTATAGTTCCCCCACATGAAAAGTAATCTCGTCCTTCCTACAGCCCCAAACTCTTATGTATAACATCAACTCAAAGTTTAGAAGATTATCCTCTAAACAGGTGCACAGGGAGATTCTTGGGGGTGTAATTCCTTACGTACAGCTATTTAAGTACATGGCCCTCAATCTGAAGTTCTGTGAGCTAAAGTGGAAAGTTATGTGCTCCTTCCCCACAACAGCCAATATAAAATGCTGGCCCTATAGGACAAGTGCTATAGACGTGTCTTTGCCAACAGGTTGAAAAACGGTGGTGCACAGAAGTCAGTGGTTATAGCAGTTATGAAAACCACTTAGATACCGGTTTTTCAAATTATTTTTATGAATGCACTTTGACATCCATAGGGATTGCATTCATCGTAGGGAATTGCTCCTGTGCACAACATGCCGTAATTCTTTCTTTGCCCGTTCGCTTCCCTTGCCTTCGCTCCTGCTTCCCCCTCCACTTACAAAAACACTGTCCTCCTTCCACTCTTATTTTTCAGTCCCTGTTCCTTCCCTTCTCTCTACCCCTCCCTTGTTCCCCTTCTAACTCGCACACTTTCTTACTTCCCAGGGTCTGTCTTCCATTTGGTCCTTGCTTACCCTTTGGGATTCTCACAGAAAAGAAACGATGTGATATTTAAACATATTTAAAGTTACGTTTCCCCAGGTGTATCCATTTGCTAAAAATGTCTCAAGTTTGTCCCTATTTATGGATGAGTAGTACTCCGTCGCATATAAAAACCACATTTTCCGTATCTGTTCCTCAGTTGATGGGCATATAGGCTATTTCTGAGATTTAGCTATTACCAACTGTGCTGCTATAAACATGGGTGTGCATATATTGTTGTGGTGTGATGCATTTAACTATTTTGGGAAGATACCTAGAAGAGGAATAGCTGGGTCAAAAGGAACCTCTAAGTTTTAGTTTTTTGAGGAAACACAGATTTGCAACTCCACATTTCTGAGCTTCAGAATAGTTATCGGTGGTGGTTTCACCCTCTGGTCTCTTTGTTTCGTCCTCTAAGTCGTCCTTCTTTCATGAGAGGTAGCATGTATTTGCACCTAAATAGTTTTCTAAGCTGGCTTCCTGCTGGTAGAAATGTGGTCATCCAAGGCCCTCTTTCCTTTCTGCACTTCCTTGGTTTCAGTGTAATTGACAGTGTTTCTGGCAATATAATTGTCTTCAAAAATTTATGAGTCTTCCTTGAATTTTGTTGGGTTTCAGTGCATGAGACAAAAGCTATACTGACAAATCTGTTTGAGATAGGGCTTTTGTTTTTGTTTTTGTTTTAACATTGGTTCTCTGCTGAAAGACGAAGTCTTTAAGCTTCTTAGAAATGCTATTGCTTGGAGAGAGGTACACTCTCAGAGGTACACTCTGAAAATCTTTAGAGGGTTTTGAGCAATCTGATGAGGCCCACCACTGGGATGAGATAGAAGGCTATGTCCCTGAAAATTTGGCACGTAGTATCAGCCCCAGAATGACTGTCCTTCAAGGTCTTGAATGTGAACAAGAAATAAAATTCTATCTTGCTTATATCATTATTAGAAGTTTTCTATGATTAAAATAACCTAATCTTATCTAATATGCCATTGGTGCTCTTGGAGGGAGGTCTGTGGAACTAATCAATAACAACCAAACACATGAATAGATTTTATAACAAAAACTGCAACTGCTGAAGATTTGTTAAGTATACACACTCCTGATCAGCACACAGACTGGACCCATCATAATCCTTATACATTAGAAGTTGACAATTAGTGACCAGATAGAAAATGGGACTGACTTCAATAGATATGACTATCAGCAAGGGACAGGACTAGGGAAGGGATGGAGGGAGTTTAGGGTGGTTACAAAAATAGAAGACCTGGTCTCAGCACTCAGGTTAGTTATAAACTCTTTAGGGAGATAAACGATATACATTAAAAAATACTAAAGAATTGTAGGCACATCCTTCATGAGCACAGAGGAAGGAATCCTCACCAGTATGCTAGCTAACGATATTCAGCAGTGCATTACAGAGATCACTCACCATAGTGATGTAGGGTTTATCCCTGGAAAGCAAGCATGGTTCAACACAGGCAAATCTGCTATGAATGTGACACATTTTAACAGAGCAAAGGACAACAACCATATGGTTATCTCAATAGGTGCACAAAAGGCACTTGAAATAATTCATCTCAAGGTAAAAACAAATTAGGAATAGAAGGAACTTACGTCAACACAACAAAGGCCATATATGACAAGCCCATCATGCCCAATGCTTTCCTTAGGAATAAGAGAAGGGTGTGTACTCTTACTACTTCTTTTCGACACGGTGCTGGAGGTCCAGGCTAGGCAATTAAGCAAGAGGAAAAACATTTCCTGATAGGAAAGGAAAGTGTTCATGAGGGTTGTGCCTATAATTCTTTGATATTTTAAAATAGCCCTAGGTTTATATCCCTGAAGAGTCTGTGAGTGACCTGAGTCTACATCTGTTATTTATTTATTTAGTTCAGTTTTTCCTTTTTTTTTGAGACGGTCTCACTATGTAGTTCAGACCAGCCTTGAACTTACTGTGTAGCCCAGGCTGGCTTCCAACTCACAGCAATCCTCCTGCCTCAGCCTCCTGAGTGTGTGTCAAAAAGTCCAGCCGGTCTTTTATTTTTGTAAACACTCTGAACCATTCTCTATCCCCCACTTCCCTACTCCTCACCTATATTTTTCTCTACTAATGATACAATTTTACACATAGAAAACTCTAAAGATTCTGTACAACATCTCTAGCTCTTAGAAGTCATAATTAAATTTAGCAAGGTTGCTGATACAAAGCTAGAAAAAATAGCATTTCCATATGCTAACAATGAACTATTCAAAACATAAATTAAGAAAACGATTATAAATAGCAAAAACAAAAACAACAAAAGAATCTTAGGTATAAATTTAACAAAGGACGAGAAAGCTTGGCATACTGAAAACTATAAAACATGGATGAAACCAACTGAAGAGAGCACAAATGAATGGGAAAATATTCTGTGTTCATGAATTGGAAGAAAATTTTTTGAGACAGGATCTCAGTGTGCAGTTCAGACGGGCCTTGAACTCACTACGTAGACCTGGCTGGCCTCAAACTCATGGTGATTATTCTCCTGCCTCAGCTTTCCAAGTCATTGGGATTACAGGTGTGCACCACCATGTGCAGCCAGAAGAATTAATATTGTTAAAATGTTCAGACTACTCAAAAACAATCTACAGATTCAGTATAATACTTATCAAAATTTCAATGTCATTTTTTCACTGAAATAGTTAAAACAATTCTAAAATTCATATGGAACCAGAAAAGATCCCCAAAGTCAAAGCAATCTGGAACAAAAAACAAATCTGGAGACAATACACTACCTGACTTCAAAATATAATACAAAGCCATAGTAATCAAAACAGCATTGTATTGGTATTAAAACAAAAGCTCAGAAATAAACTCATGCACTTATAGAGTTGATTTTCAGTGAGCAGCCAGGAAAAACACAATGGGTAAATGAAAGTTCTTCAATAAATGCTGTTGAGAAAACTGGATATCCACATTCAGAATTGAATCCTTATGCTACATATGTAAAAGTCACCTCAAAATGGATAAGTGTTAGATTAAGACTTGAAATAGTAAAACTACTAGTAGAAAACAGAAGAAAAATCCCCTGACACTGGCCAGGGCAGAGCCTTTTTGTTGTTATGACCCAGAAAACACTGACATCAGAAAGCAAAAATAGATGAATAGGATGACATCAAACTAGAAAGTTTCTGCACAGCAAAGGAAATAGTAGAAGAGAAAGTTTATAGCAGCATAAATCATAATACCTAAATCATGGAGGCAGCCCATATGTCCATCAAGAGATGAAAGGATCAAGAAAATTTGGCATTTATGCACAACGATGTACTACTCTGCCATAGAAAGGATAACCTTGAGTCATCTGTAGGAAAGTGGATGCACTTTGAGACCATAATGTTAATGAAATAATCAGACGCACAATCCTAAATACTGCATGGTTTCTCTCATATTAAAAACCCAAAATATAAAGAGCAAAATGAAAGATAATAGGAAACAGGGAGAAAAGTCTTTTGCAAAAGGGAAGGAACCCAAGAGGTGGAGGGGAGAAGGAAGCCAGGGAGGGTATGGTATGAAAAAAATATTAATATGTGATATATACATGTACTAACTCCTCACAAGGAGTATAATCACATGGGTACTACTGAACATGTATCACCCATAAAGAGAAAATCTATGGGATGGGATGAAATATTCAAACCATGTATCTGATCAGGGGTTCATATTCAAAATAATCATACAAGCAGCCCAAACTATATGAAGAAAAAATAATTAAAAATGGGCAAAGGATCGGAACAGACTTTTCCCAAAATAACATACAGATGGGCAACAGGGTTATGAAAGAACATGTAACATACTACTCATAAGGAGAATACAGATTAAAAGCACAATGACATATCACTTCATGTTGGTTAGAACGGCTATGATAGAGATGCACAAGTTTAGTGAGGATGTGGAGAACAGGGAACCCTTGAACGCTGTTGGTGGGAATGTGAGATAATAAACTCATCATGGAAACAGCATGGAGGTTCCTCAAAAAGCTGAAAACGAAACACCCATGATCAGCAGTCAGCTGAAGGAATAATATCAGTATAATAAGCTCCTGCATGCACATTTGTTGCTGCACTGTTCACAAGAGCCCAGTAAGGAATCAACCTAGGTGTCTATCAGTGGATGGATGAAGACAGAATATTACTCAGCCTAAGAAGGCAACCCTTTAATACGTGGCTACCTGGAGGAACAAGACAGACATTAGATTACACTAGGCACAGAAAGGCAGAAGTCACAGATGTGGAGACAAGAACCCTGGCTGCCAAAGGCTGGGGTTTGGGCCAGGTGGGTATGGGAGATGCTATTGAAAGGGTGCGAAGTCTCAGTTAGAAATAAATTTTTTTTGGTCTTTTTTATTTTAAAGACAAAAACCAACAAAATCACAGCAAAGACAAAACAACACAAAAATAATAAAAATGATACAGAGTTTCAAAACTGCCTTTTTTTTTGGAGTCAGGGTTTCACTATGCAGTTCGGGCTGGCCTTGAGCTCACTTTGTAGCCTAGGCTGGCCTTAAACGCTCAGGGATCTTCCTGCCTCGGCCTCCCGAATGCTGGGATTATAGGCGTGCACCACCGTGCCCGGCTCAGGAATAAATTTTGAAATCTCTTGTGTAGCATATCTCTATAGTATCATATATAGTTAATATACTGTATATTTTAAAATGGCTGAGAGTAAATTTCTGATGTCTTACCTCTCCAAAAGAGAAGTGAGACCATGGATGTGTCAATAAGCTTCATCTGTCTAATCATGCCACACTGTGTACACATATTAAAACATCACATTTTACCCTATAAATACATACAATTGAGTTGTTCATTTAAAAACTAACAAAAAGGTCTAAAAGTTTACAATGCAGGATTTGAAGATATACATGAACACGGCAGTATTACTGAAGAAAATAAAATATTGCAACGTTTATTAAGCAGTACATATACATCGATTTCTTACAACCCTGGAAAAATGAGAAAACTGACTCAGAAAGTGTAAGTAACTTGCCCAGTTGCATAAAGATAGAATCTGAATTGCATTGATCCATCCCTAAAGTACGTGCTGTTGCTCCCAGTGTAAACTATGGAGAATTCCGGTTTGATTAATCCATGTGAACAAATGTACTGATATGCTCATTTTAAAAGCTACTTTAAACCGTGGGCATCTTGGGGGATATTTTCAAAATGTTCCTCACGTGACAGAACATTCACAAGTGCGGCCTAACGTGATCAATTTCACTGCCCGGACTCACACAACGTTCAGGGGCGTAATACCAGAGAAAAGCCAGGAAATACCACTCGGTGTCTTTTCTTTTGCCAGCATTATTTCCTGTATCGGCAAGATGCACGAACGATTTAATTGATTAGAGGAACAAAAGCCCACAAGGTGTAGCCTCTCTAAAGAAAGCCTTAGAACGCCGCGGGGCAGCCTGGGACTATTTTCAGCCAAGAATTGTGACGAACGGCAGGGGAGTTCTTGTCCATTATGGGAGAGCAGAAAGCCAGAAGCTGGAAATGCCTTAGAATAACAGGAGGGCGCAGGTACCCGAAGGGTGGATGGAAGACGACACTGAAGTGGGGTCAGGCGACTGCGGGACAGAGAGCTTCCCAGAGGAACGGCGCGGAGCCGCAGACAGAGCGGGCGGGACGGAGGGAGAAATCCAGGCCGCGGCGGCGAGGACCGCGGGCGGGGAGCCCCGCGCTCCGGTCCAGGGCGCCCTCACAGCCCCTGAAGTCACAGGTTTTTTGAGGCGGGGCCCTAGCGCTGCCGCAGCGCTTTCCAGTCGGCGCCCAGTAGGCGGCGAACTCAGCCACGGTCCTCCGGGCCGGGGGCCGGGTCCCAGGCGGCTCCTTGGTGGGCGGGGCGCTGGGTTCAGTCAGGTGACCTCGGGGACGAGGCCGCGCGCGTTGGCGCCTGGGAAGGCGGCGCGGCCAGGGGCCTAGGTCGTTATGCCGGCAGAGGCCTGAGCCTGTCAGGGCACCGACTGCAGCGGCGCGAGCGTACCCTCTCCTGTGAGGGAGGGGTGAGGGGCCGCCCGAGGGGCCCTGGAGGTTGGGGCTGGCAGGGGCCACAGCGGGAAAGGCGACGCTTGCTGAGGGGCAAGATGGAAGAATGGCTGAGGGAGAAGAATGCGAAGTGGTTGTAGGACGAAGTAGAGAATTAAGGAAGATTCCAGCGAGGAACAGGGAGGGCCCAGAACGGGATGACTGGGACTGAGGCTGTGCCCTTCCGAAATGGCGGTGGTTCTAGAAGGCCGGCTCCTCGGTGGTTGGGACGCTTCTCTGTTCCTTCACCACGTGTCTCTAGTAGCTTATTTTCAAGTTATGGTTGATTTACGTGCTTGCACGTCTAGTGTTTCCTCCCATAGTTCTTTGCCTCATGAATGCGTGTCTGGGGATCGTCACAGCACAAGTCCTTCCTGAGGTGGACTTTTACGCAATATTTGTTAGATACGTTAAGTCGGGGAGATTAGTGTTTGAACTTTCGTTTAATGGGCCTAGATACAGTGGAGTGGTGTCTGCAGTGGTTACCGATGGACATTTCCAAGGGAACAGAGGGTGGTGGTGGCTTGTGCAGGAAGTAGGGTATGAACGAAAATAGGGGAAACCACTTTAGGAAGCGATATCCTACATAGACGCTCTTCAGTGTAGATGCCTCTGTTTCTCGTCATTAACCTTAGTGACTCCATTTCTCCCTCCGCTGCTACCTTATTTCTCTTTCCCTTTACACAGCTACTCCTTCCAAGAGTAGCCCGGTGAGGTGCCACACGCCTCTAACCCCAGCACTTGAGGTGCTGAGGCAGGAGGATCGCTGTGAGTTCAAGGCCAGCCTGCGCTAAATAACAGTGATTTCAAGCCTAGTCTGAACTATATAGCCATACCCTGTCTCAAAAACCAAAACCAAAACCAAACCCCAAACCAAAACCAAACACCCCCAACCCCCCAAAAATGCCAAACAGTATTTCTCTGGCTTTCTCCAGTTTCTTTTCCTGTTCTCAGAGGACAGTGCCTCCTTACCATACTACTCAAGTGGCTCCTCGTAACTTTACTTTGCCAAACCTACTGAGTCATTTAGTACTTGTTCTTACAAAAGCTGTTTTTACAACCATTGAGTACCCACTTTGAAGAACTTTCTTCACTTGGTAGCCAGGAACTTAGACCCACCTGATTTTCCATCTCACAGTAACTAGAGTGCTTCTTTTAATAGGACTTCAGATCATGTCACCCTCTGCTTACAACTCAATGCTTTCCACCCCTTGAGAATTCAAGCCCAAATCATTGCTCTCTAGGGGCCCTCTTCATCCTCCTTTGTCACCTCTCGGTCTCCTTTCCTCATCTTCCCCTTTCTTTGCTTTCTCTCTTCGTGTGCCTTCCACTACTCTTAGAACATTTGGGCTCCATCTTGCCACAGGGCTTCTGCACTTGAACTTTTGGCCGACATTCTCTAAGGTATTCATGGCCTCCTTACTTCCGTTCCTGTAGGTCTGTATTCAAAAGTCTCTCAGTTAATTGTTCCTTTGCCACTCTTTGTATTTCCTGCATTTATTTCTCTATACCGCGTTTCAGATTTCCCTCTCACAGTAGTTACGACAGCATGCAATATATTTTACTCTTTTCTGCTTTCTGGGACTAATATGAAATCTCCCTGAGGGCAGGGTTTCCCCCCCTCTTGTATGCTGCTCTATTCCCAGACCCTGGAAAAGAGCCTAGCATATAGTAAGAATGCAATAACCCTATGTTTAATTTATGTATAGCGGGATGAATGGACAGATGATTGGAGAATGCCCAGGCATCAATTCCTTTCATCTCCTTTTATGTTTTCATTCATTACACATGTATACCACCATGCTGGGTACTATAAAAATAATGCCAAAAATAAGTCAGCAGTCCCGGTTCTTTATAAATTTAGGCTGCCATTGATTGAAGTTGAATAGTGAAGACCATAAGAATAGTGACAATATGTGTGATGCTAAGTGGTTTAGAAGTAAAAATTGAACTGGCTAGAGAAGATCTAGAAGAAGTTGTACATAGTGAACCCTGGGGAATCTGTATAGATCTCTAATATCTTTTTTGTGATGGGAATTATTGATGTGACTTTTTTTGGTGCCAGGAATCAAACTTAGGACCTTGCACTTGCCAAGCAGGCACCTGGGCCACTAAGCTATATCCCCAGCCTGGTGTGACTTTTATGTTTGAACATATTTTCGGTTCCAGAGATAGTTCACATTCAAAAGTAACTCTATAAGGTATTTCAGAAATATGATTTTTAAAATACCATCTTTCTATTGGAGGCAGCATTAATACTTCACAATATGAAGAAACTGAGAGTTGCAAGTAGAATTACAGCATAATGTTACAACAGTGTAGTGAATCATCAAATGTGGCTCAGATTTGAATAACATTGTGAAAAATTTGGAAATTTCTAAAGCGTTGGTGGTTATATGTACATAATGTGAAAGTCAAAGCCAGACTAAAACATCTTTTGTCTGCAGTAGTATTGTTTTGAGAGCTGTGTTGCAGGGGGCTGAAGACCATGGACTTTGGAGTTACATTGTCTGAATTCTAATTCTGATTCTGCTATTTGCTGGCTGTGTAATCTGGGGAACTTTATATTTTAAGTCTTTTTCTCATCTGTAAAATAAGGATAACTTTTAAGGATAACTATGAGGAGTAAATAAAGTAATTCATGTTGAAGGGTTTAGCACATCACAGCATTCAGTAATACGGTAACTGTTGTTTCAGCAGTTCTGATTATAAGGGCTCACTTGAATAAATAATCAGATTTTTCTGTTTTTTTTTTAAATGCCAGTTCACATGCATTTCTCTGCTTCTTAATCACAAAACTCAAAGTTTAACCTTTTGAATGATTATTTGTGGTTTATGACCCACTCACTGCTCTTTGTAGCTTTTGCCCATATATTGTGTATTTATTACATATTATACCGTGAGTATTACATTGAAGTGATAAATTCAGGTACGTAAATATAACTACTTAAG
Organism: Dinomys branickii; assembly: GCA_004027595.1. Taxonomy (NCBI): domain Eukaryota; kingdom Metazoa; phylum Chordata; class Mammalia; order Rodentia; family Dinomyidae; genus Dinomys; species Dinomys branickii. The sequence goes on along the minus strand of PVLD010016158.1, from coordinate 3,141 downwards.
TCTCCTAAACAGGCATATGATTTTTTCCTTTCTCTTTTCCTCTTTCTGACAGGAAATCCTTTTGTACTATTGCTCATTCACATTTGAATCCTGAAGGGCAGAAATTCTCTCTAAACAGAAAGATGGAAACTAAAGCACATTTATTCTTCCAGGTATTTATTCAAGATGGTTTTTAAAGATCTCCTCCTTTTAAAATTGGTTTACATTATGATACATCCATGATTATTGAGTAAATGTAAGGGTGTAATAAAGTCGTAAGAAACCTGCCTAACAACCCCTACTTTTGAGCTCTTTTAGTGGACATGTGTTGGACTGTCTAGCAACTCACACAGTACTAAGAAAGCTTCTGTAGTGCATGCTGAGAATGTGTTTTGAGGGTAGGGATCGGGGTAATTTTTCAGGAGACTAAAAGATTTAAACTGTCTTCCAAAATGCTTACACCGTTTTGCATTTCTCACTGACAGTGAATGAGTTGCTTTTGCTTCACATCCTTGTTTGCCTTTGCTGATGTTAATGTTTTAGGTTTTAGCCATTCTCTTTTGTTGTTGCTGAATTTAAAAAATTATTTAAAAAAACTTTTCTTCTGTAAGACAGGTTTTCACTGTGTAGTTCAGGCTGGCCTTGAAACTTATGTAGCCCAGGCTGGCCTCGAACTCACAGCAATCCTCCTCCCTTATCCTCTGAAGAGTAGGGATTACACAGGCATGCACCACCATGCCAGGCAAAGAAATTATTTAAAATTGATGAATAATAATATTGTGCGCTTATGGGCTACAATGTAAGTTTTCATCTGTGTATATGTTACTGAGTGACTCTAACTTTTCCATCACCTCACTAACTTTTTTTCATTTAATAATGTTAAAATATAGTCTTTTAGCATTTTGAAATATATAGTACATTCTTATCATTATTTTGTGGTGCAGGAGACTGAACTCAGGAAGTTCTGGGATATACCTTTACCATTTTTAATTTTTTAACTTTTGAGATAGAGTCTCACAAAGTTGCTTAAACTTGTGATCCTCCTGCTTCAGCCTCTGAGTATTTGGAATGACAGGCATGTACCATCATGCCTGGCTACAATACATTATTAATAACTCTTGTCACCATGCAGTACAGTAGGTTCCTGTCTTGGTTACTTTTCTCTCATTGCTGAGACAAAATACCCCCCACCCAAAATGAAGGAAGGAAAGGTTTATTTAGCTTACAGTTTGTGGAGGTTTCAGTCCATACTTGGCTGGTTCTGAGGCAGAGTGGCACATGGCAGAGGGCAAGCTATTCAGGGTAGCAGAGCACAGCAAAAACAACCAGCACAAAGGGAGGAGTGGCTACAAGGAGCCTCTTGCCTTCCCTTACATTGTAACCACGTACCCTCACCCAGGGGGCGTGTAGCTCTCACAGGCTCAGAATGTGTACAAAGTAAGCACCCTGGCTTCCTGCTGAGTCACTCAGCCAAACCTCTAGACTCCCCAAGTTGACACAGTATATAAACCATAACAGAGGGCAACCCACTCGGGCCCCCCTTCTGTCCCTCTCTTGGACAGAAGCTTTCTTTCAATAAATATAATCTGCTTATAAATAATAAAAAAAAAACCATAACAGTTACTGAAAGCTCTTCCTTTAGCTTATCTGAAACTTTGTGCCCTTTAGTCAGCATCTTCCCTTTCCCTGTCCCGCCTGCTCCCTGAGCCTCTGAGAATACATTTCTACTGTTTGTATGAGATTAATATTTTTAGATTGCATATGTGAGATTATCCTTCTTTTTAAGTCTGTCTAATATTCCATTATGTCTGTGTGTTTTTATCCATTTATCCACTGCTAAACATTTAGACTGATTCTACTGTATATTTTGGCTGTTGTGAGTATTGCTAAAATGAACACAGGAGTGCAGATATCTTTTTAACATATCAATTTCAATTCCTCTGGATCTATGCCCAGAAGTGGGATTGCAGAATTATGTGGTAATTCTATTTCCAGTTTTTTGAAGAACCTCCGTACTATTTTCCAAACTGGCTATGCTAATTTCTTTTCCTTACAGCAGTGTTCAAAGGTTTACTCTTCTCTATATCCTTGCCAACACTTACTATCTCTCATCTTCTTGATAGTAGCCGTTCTGCCAAGTATGAGGTGATATCTCACTGCTTTAATTAGCATTTCCCTAGCGATTAATAACATTGTCTCAAAAAACTATTGAATTTGTGTGTATTCTTTTGAGAATTATCTATTCAGAGTATTTGCCTGTTTTAAAATTCAGTTATGTTCTTGCTATTGAGTTGCTTGAGTACGTATTATTTTGTATATATATTTTGTATGTTAATCCTTATCAGGTCTATGGCTTGCAAATATTTTTTCCCACACTGTGGATTGTCTTTTCAATCTGTAAATTGTTTCTTTGGTTTTCAGAGTTTCAGTTTGATGCAGTACTAGTAGTCTATTTTTGGTTTTTTTGGCTGTGCTTTGAAGATCATATTTTTTTTCTTTTTTTTTATTTAAAAAAAATACAAGTACAAAAACATATTGACAAACAGACACCAATTAGCATAAAAACTAGTACAATCACAGCTAATCTATAGACAAGGTGATATAATCTCAACAGTGGTTATTGCTTTATCCATTGATATCTTCGAAGTGTAAATATATAAGCCCATATACAGACATGCAAATATAGTCAGACAATTAATCCTCTCAACAACAGAAAAAACACAAAAACCAAAAATCCAAAGACAAAAAACAAAACGGGGAAACATCAACAACAGCAAAAACAACAACAACAACAAAAAACACCAATAGTTGCTGCTTTACATATTGATATCTTCGAAGTGTGTGTTCAGGATAACACATACAGACATACAAGATTGATCAAATAACCCGTCATCGATTATTGATTAGCATTAAGTGATATATTACAATAGTAGAACCATATTAGCCCTCCTGCATATATGCACATTCATATATACCTACATACATTTTTGTCTTTTTCTTTTCTACTTTCCTTCATCCCATCTGTTCTTTGTTTTAGAACAGATTTCCTTCATGTCTCTTAGTTTATATTCCCACCCTCGGGTTCTTACACCAGTGATACAATACGTTGCCTGCACATGTATCGCTGATTTATTTCACTTATGAGTATGGACTCCAGTTTTG
>PVLD010016157.1:0-45921 GCA_004027595.1 Dinomys branickii | reverse complement strand
AACACAGGTAAAGGATCTGTCCGACATCTATTTGTAGAACTGTTTGCCATACAGTTATTATAGTGAAAAACTGGGTAACAGATTGGATTTGGAAGAAGAAAGAACACAGAGCACTGGAGGGCAGAGGGCATGGCAGAGGCAGAAAGGGGGCCAGGGGTAAATAAATCAGTGCAGAGGCAGGAGAGACACAGACGAGCTATGAAGGCTCGTGGGAGACGTGGCGGCAGACGAGGAGGAAGAGAAAAGTGAGAGGGGAAAAGCCAGAAAGACAAGGAGGGAGAGAGCCAGAGACGAGGATGGCCCAGGAGCCTAAAAGAGCCCAGGACAAGAAGTGGATACCTGCCTCAGCACGTGGAAACCCTGAGCCCCATGATACATCCACCAGCACCTCAACACTCCCATCAGCCTCTTGACACCCCCACAAAGACCCCAGGCAGCTGAGCATAAGCCCAGTCTCCATCCCCACTGCAGCATCTCAAAGTCAGGAAGTTCAGGAACCACTGGTGTCTACTCAAATGGCCTTTCACGGGAAGGTCACATGATCGAACTCAGGTGTTCACAGAGCCTATGTCTACGAGGAAGACATGGGTTGAGCCCAGCAAAAACGCCTTAACAATTACTGAGTACTTCTGAGAGTCAGGCAGGGCTGAAAAGAACTTTTATTACTGAACAGAGGCTCCCATGGGTTTTTTTCCCCAGATTATTTGTGTCCTCGACAAAGAACTAGAAGAGACAGCCTGAAAACACAGGCAAAGTGCACATTTACTGAAGGCAGAAAAAAAGTAGGCTCTGCAGAGTGAGAGTGGGCCAGCGAAAAAGCTCACAACAGCCCTAGGGTATGGGTAAGGGGTCTTCCATGTCCAAAATTCCCCGGTTATCTCTTTTTTATGTTAGTGAGGCATTGAAAAAGTTGTTTTTTCAAACACTCACTTGGCATCATGCCACATGTACACTGTCCTTCTAAAAAACTCTTTGGCTCCCTATTGCATGTAAATGAAGGATCAGGGTGAGTGTCCTTTGATGGTTGTACATTCAGGGGAGATGAGAAATCTTCATGAGCAGGGGAGTCACTGGTATTGCTGGAGGATGTAATGGTTTACATCTAGATGCCACCCCCCTCCAAACCTCATGTGCTCATAAGTGGGCCTGGATTGTGGGTGAATGATGTTCATTACTGGATTAGTCCAGACTGAGTGTGAGGTGAAGCCTTGTGGGAAGAGCTGAGTCACTGTGGGCATGACCTGAAAGAATATGTATCTCTCCTCCTGCCTTGATCCTGCTCTGCTTTCTGAAGTCTCTTTTTGTTGATTTGTAGGAGTTCTATTTATTTGTTGTGGACCTATGTGGTCAGGATAGAGTTTATCATGATCTAGTTTTACTTCTGTAATTTTGCAGGGAGCTGTTTCTCCTCTGCCATGCCCCTCTGCCTTGCTGCCCTTCCTCAGACCCTGCTGACTATGGGCTGAAACTTCTACAAACTGTGAGCCAGACTAAACCGTTGCTCCTCCTTTCACTTGTGGGCGTTGTCCCAGCAATGAGAAAGTAACTAAGACAGAGGACAAGTACAAGCTCAGGGAACATAGCCTGAAGCCAAGAAGAAAGTATCTGGATTAGTTTGTTAAATACGCATAGGCCAAAAATACGAACAAGGATCAGGAGAGCCAGCGCAGGTATAAAAGGTCTATAACGCTGCAGACCCAGGCCCTGAAGGATCTAAGGAAACTGAACCAGGTTTCTTGACTGAGGTTATTCATGAGATTGTCAGAGACCTCAACTAGATGTTTTAGTTTGTTGAGATTTGTTTTTGTCTTTTGAAAATTGTTTATCTAGCCAGGCATGGTAGTGTACACGAATAACCCCAGTACTCGGGAAGCTGAAGCAGGAGGATTGCTGTGAGTTCAAAGCCAGCCTGGGGCGCAAAGTGAGTTCAAGGTCAGCCTGCACTGCGTTACAAGCCCCTGTCTCAAAAAGACGAAAAGAAAGAAAATTATCTAAAAACAGCAAGCTCATTGAGCATTGTATAAGTTCCCCCTATTTTAACCAAAAGGAGGTTGAGTGCTCACCTGTTTTGTAAAACTACCTCAGCCAGGCAATTTTAAACTTTCTTGCTGAGCCTCTCTGGCCTCGGCTATTGCCTTGTGTGACTGCTGGGTTACTAGGGACAAGTTTCAGATGGAGGCCTGAGCGATGTGAGAACCATTGGCTTGAAGAGGCCTTAGAGAATTTCCCAGCCCCGCCCCACACATTCGTGGATGGGCTTAATAAGGTCCACAGACTACAAACATCTCGGGAGGGTCATCTGGGGCCCATTGGGGTCTCTCTCAAGCCTGGCCTGGGTAAGGGATTGTTCTAGGTAGGAGCCCAGATTAGAGTTAGACCCAGAAGTGGGAAAGTTAGACCAGTGAAGAAGCAGACACTGGGGAAGACACTGACCATCGTACATTTCTTCCTACAGGAAAAGGCAAAGTACGGAAGAGGAAGTCTCCACCGAGGAAACAGAAATTTTAGAAGAGAAATGGCCTGGACTTTCCTTAGAGTCAAGTGGATTTGTGGGAGGACGGCAGTTCCGCATTGGGTGAGGATACTCTAGGGTCACAGGCATGCCATGGGCCCACAGAAGCAGGTCTGCAACTCAGAAACCATTTGTCTATACAAGTGAAAGATTCTTTGGCAGTGTGGGGTGCTTTGGGGTTACCATGAAGGCACCTTGGAAAAGAAAATCTCTCAACTAGCAGTTTAGAGGAGGGGTGAAGAAACCTGGTGACTCCTTCGGGACCCACTCAGCTGAGACACAGGAGGCTAAATTTTCCCATATGAGAGTAGGGTGGAGTAAGCGACCCCATATCCAAAAGAAGAGTAAATTGCTCAACTGCAGTGTCCCAAGTTAGCCAAGGCTTTTCCAAGGTGACGGGGATGTGCTGGAGCAGGGCCCACATGGCTTTTCTCTTGCACTGAGTCGATGAACTCCTGGCGTTCTTCCCTGGCCACCATGGTAGTGGGTGACCTTGTCCATTTTTAGGAACTGTCCTTCTCCAGTGCCAAGGGTCACCTCATCCCGATAAGCTCAGCAAGGACTTAGAGAGCATCCCTTGGCCCAGTGCCTTGATTGTTGACATGTAAAACACCCAGACTTGCCTTCATGGCCCCTTGGTTGTCTCAGTTCCCCAGAGAACTGCGGACTTTACTATGGGCCTGATCAGTGAGAGCCACAGTGTGCCTCTTTTCTTTCATGGACTCTCGTTTGCCGTCCTCTTGGTCACAGTTGTTAAAGACCGTGAAAGCCAAGCCGACCAATTGACTCATCCTCCTCTGTGGGCCTCGTTGGAGTTTTTGGAGCTTCTTCCTAATGTCTGGAGCTGATTGGCTGATGAAATTTTGGCCCAAGGTAATTTGGTCCTGTGGGGACTCAGGGTCCAGGGTAGTACACTTGTGGAAGGCCTCTTCAAGTTGCTGCTGGGAAGCTGCAGGGTTTTCATCAGGGCCCTGACTAGGTGTCCTGATCTCATCAAGTTTACGGGCTTAGACATGCCCTCTCGCAGACCCCTGAGATGGCCTGGAGCTGTAGCCTCCTTTTGGATTCTCATTCCCAGTGTTACAGTTCCGCTCAGCCCTTCTTGGGCCCCAAAGAGCACTTCAGCACCTTTGTCTGTGGGCAGAGGGAGCAAGGGTTAGGTTGTGGGAACACTGACCAGGTGTCTCTGAGTCATTCCTTGATCTGTTTGGCCCTCCAAGAGTCTTCTGGTAAAACTGAACACTTTGGGACTTTGGCATCAGATATCTCTGGCCCTGTGTGGGCACTGGTGCCACTTCCTTTGGACCTGAAAATCCCCTTGGAACATAGACAGGTTCTCCAGACAAGGAGCCTGGGGCTGGGGTCCCAGTGTTAGTGGAATGTCCTTTGCCTATTTTAGATCGCCCAACATCACAATTTTCCAATCCTAACAGGGGAGAGAAATGGGCATTTTTCTGTCAGTGCCAAACGGGAAATTATTATCCCCCCCTGAGAGACCTCACTAAAACCAGCCTCTATGTTAAAGAAGTTGTCCTTGTAGGCTTTCCTGGGGCAGCCAGGCTTGCTAGACAAAAAGGAGAAAGGGGAGCGAACGGACAGTTGGGTACTGGGCCACTACCAGGGGCCGACAGCAGCAGCGGACACTGAGGCAGAGCCCTTGGTCCGCGCATCCCAGGCAGAGGAGACGATGAAGAAGGACCACTGCTGAGAGCTGACTAGAGAAAGGCGTCAGGATCTGGGATTGATGACTTGAGAGTCGATGCTACAGCCCCTTCAGCTGCATGTGAGGAGCAAGGAGTTTAGAAGGAACAGATCTCAGGCCTAACCAAACCAACAAGAGCAAAATCTTAGACTAACTAAACATACATACTTTCTTTTCTGTCCTACTTCCTGGTTTCCTTTTGTGATAAGCCTTTAGCCACTTAGATTTTAAAATGCCCCTCATACACTTTTCTCCTTTGGCCTCAGAGCTAATTTATAGATGTTTACATTCCAGTTAGGACTGGCCCAGGAACAGACTTCCAAGTGACCTTGAGGAGCATCCTGATACTGGCCAGAGCAGAAAGCAGCAGAAGAGCAAGTTAACCCTGTAACAGCAGCGTAACAACAATCCCAACGCATGAGAAAGGTCTGTCAATGAGACAAAAATACCAATTCAAATTGGAATCCCAAAGTAAATTTACCAATCAGCTAAGACATGCCGCAATGGGCTCTTGTTAATTCCTTGAAGGTTGGGGGGGGGGTGGCCAGGAGGCTGTTTCCTCCCTGGTATCCCCAGAGAGGCCCCAGCTTTGTTATCTATTAGGACCCAGTGCTGGCTGCATACTATTTAAGAGCCATTTTTTCTCATCCCGTGTCCAGCTTATAAATTGGCCTCGTGAGGCCTCAGAGATGAAAGCCACAGCCTTTGAAAGCCCCAGTTTCTCTGACATCCAGGAGAGGAGAGCAGTTTGGTAGGTGAAAGGGGCAGGAAGAGAAGACTTTGAGTGACAGGAAAGAATGCAACTCAGGAGGGAGACAAAGGATCACACACGGGACCCTCTCCCCGCAGAACTCAGAAGCAACCAGGACAAAACACTCAGGCTGTAGGAAAAGATTATGTGACAAAGACATTTTATTCTTTTGTTACATAAACATAAAAACATAAACCCAGCAGAGGAGTGGGAGTTTTCTTGATCCTAGTGGATCCTATAGTGCTTCCCATGACTGAGTTATCCTGTCAGTGGAGTCTTCAAGCAGAAGATGCCCTAGTGGCTTTTGACAACCTGACCCATGCCCAAAAGACAGCAATCAGGCAATTAAGGTGACACAACAAGGTAGGGGGTCTTTCTTACCTCTTGACTGGCTTACCAAGAAGTGTTACTAGATGGAATGGCCTGGGGTGCTTTTCTCCAAGTTCCTGGTGTCCCAAATAAAGAACTGGACAAGACAGAGCACAGGCAGTGAAAGTGTACATTCGCTAAGAGCAGGGAAGACATGTGTTCTGCAGACTGAGAGTGCGCCAGGCGAAAGGCTCCCAGTGGCCCGTGGTCAGGGGAAGGACTCTTTCATACCCAAAATGCCTATCTCCTTTTATGCGAATAAGGCATTGAGAAGGCTGTCTTACCAAACAGTAACTTGGCATCACACCATGTGTACACTCTCCTCAAAAAACTCATTTAGCTTCCTGTTGCATATAAATGATCGACATTAGTGTCTTTTAATTGGTTGTGCTGACATGTGAATGAAAGATTGAGAAGAGCATCTTCTGACTGGTCCTGTGAACACGACCAAGCACCAACCCTGAGGGGCAAGAGGGGCAAATATTTACACAGTTCTAGTTCTGGGTCAAGAGAGGAGTGATTAGGTTTTTTTCTGATACGATTTCATGCAGCTACAGAAGCATGCGCTACAAAGCATGGGCTTAGCTTGTGACAAAGGAACAAAGGTATTTGACATTTTATGACATTTTATGGGGCTGGGGGTATAGCTCAGTGGCATAAGCGCTTGCCTGGCAAGTGCAAGGTCCTGAGTTCGATCCCTGGTACCGGAAAAAAAGAAAACATAGGACATTTTATGTAGGGAACAAGTGGTCTTATGTCACAGCATGGGGTGGTATCAGGTTAGATAACTATGACAACATTTACAAAAAACAAATTTAAGGAGACAGAAACTTACGCTCTAAGATGATGCCTGAGTACCACACGATGTCGGTTTGGCTCTTTTCCCCACCTCACTTCTTTGTTGTGCCATTTGTCTTGTTCCTCCTTTCCCTGTATTCCTGATAGCTAGAAGTCATTCTTAGGTTTAGCTTTTAGGTAAAGTACCATAGTAGGCACTGGTGTTGCTTTGCTGTATCCCTGTGGCCCATCCTGGAGGCTTCCAGCAAGCATGCTGTCCCAGTTCCACCCAGAAAAAGCTGAGGGCAACTTGTACCCAAATCCTTTCCCCAGGATCTGACTTTTTAGGGAAATCCAAGCTACAGTAGATATTGTCTATGCGGGGCTGTGTTTTTTCCATACTGCAGGGAAAACACATCACAGACTGACCAGTGAGCTGAAGTGGTAACAACCAGGTCCTTCCATTATGAAATTCCCCCTCCACCCTTTACATTAATCATTTCACCCATTGGTGATTATTGTGCTTGAATCCATTATTGTATTGAAAGATATTAAAAGGTGGTTTTCTAGTCCTATTAACCCTTCCACCTTTATTATTTGGACTTTTTTTTTATGAAGAACTTTCTCTCATGAACAGAGGCTTTTAGGTTGAGATGAAATAGTAGAAAATGACAGGATAAAGGCCTGATTCTTGCCTTTTCACTGCTAATTCTCAGGACAAGGACTTGTCCCCTAGTTACCTCCAGTGGAATGTAATGATAGTTGTTTGATTTGGGGCTTTTTTCTCTCTCTGCTCTGTCTCTATCAATATGAATTAATGAGTGTTTATATATTCAGTGTGTTTCAATAAATCTCAGTCATTATTCTTTCATCTTTAGCCAGCAGGCATCCCTTTCTGTTAGCTTCTGTGTCCTTCGGACGTGATCCTATTACTTTTTGACAATGTCCTTCTCTCTCTAGCCTAACAGGATGTTCCAGGCCCATGTTGTCTATTTCCTGCCCCAGACCTGGAATCAGCCATTTCTCCAAGGAGCCCTTGGTTCTGGTCATGGAGGACACGCTCTGATCCCCAGCTGTGCCTGCTGAGAGGGGGTTAGTATCACCTCTTAACTTTGTCAGTGGGTAGGACAGGCAAATACATGCTTTTAAACAGGAGAAACAAAAAGGGTTATGAGCTTCTGTCAATCTTTCTAATTCAAATATAGCATTTCAGGGTTTTTGCTTAATCCTTTTGATCTTATCTTCGTATCTCTTTTCTTGTACATGGATACTCTTAGATTTGAACATTAACATAATTACTTATTTGCATTACCCTCTAATTTTTATAAAATAGCTTCAAAAGTAATGTCAATACTTTTTTTTTTAACTCGCCATAAGACTTTCAAATGAAGTTTTAAGGTTTCTTTGAAGTGTATTTCTCTAAGTATATGCAGTCAATACGCTGTGAGAGGCAGCCGCTTGGAACAATTTCCACTGAGTGGTTACGTTAGCAACTTGATGTATATTTAAAGCCCTTCCTCTCAGATTGTCTTCAAATTTTATTTTTTTGTTGCTTTGTTTTCCAATTTTAGGAACTGCTTTTTCTTCCCTTTCTTTTGATGTCATGTTATTTTTGGATGTGTTACATATTTATGTGATTCCCAAGTCAAAACCGATTCTGTAGGTATCCACAGAATTTCATTTCTACCCCTGTCTACCCTGTTTCTTCTCCTGGAAGTAATGATTTTTATTGGTTTTAGCTTTTTTTTTAAAATCCTTCCAGTGTTTGTTTTTGGAAATATAAATAAGTTTGTATACATATTTATACCCCATTGTTACACAAAAGATAGCATGTTTTGTGTTCCACTCTATAGCTTATATTCTTCTTTTAAGGAGATGTTCCGGGACAGCTCCATTGCAGTGCTCTCTGCATTGTCTTTTATAGCTGATGCTGTCCCACTGCGTGAATGAACCACAGTTTATCCAGTTAATCTCCTAATGACAGACGTTTGGAGTCCTTCCAATATTTTGCTATGTCAGATAATACCACAAAGAACAGCTTTGTGCAAAAATCATTTTGGCGTTTGTTGCTGTACCTTTAAGCTACAATCCCAGAAGCAGGATTAGTGGGACAAAGAGCAAATGTATAAATAATCATTTTTTAAAAATACTACAAGTTCCCTCTAAGAGTCATGTGATTTGCATTCTCACTGATGATTATTTTCCAGCCATTCATTCAATAACCACATATTGCGTACCACCTGTGTGTCAGGCCTATATTTGCTGAGGAAACAATATTGAAAAAGGTAAACATGACCCTTTCTGTTGGGGACTTATAAGTCTGGTGAGGACATGCGAGTGAACGGATAATCACACAAATAATCATTTACACGTACTAAGAAATATTGATTCTATAGGAATTTACAGTAAGAAGCTTTAAGCTGATTGGGGGTCAGGAAGACTTCTACACTGAAAGCTAAAGAACAAGCAAGAATTAGCCAGAAAAAATGAGTGGGGAGAGTACTGAGATCAAAGACGAAATCAAACTAGAGTTTAAAAATCCAGTTCATAAAAAGTAACACATTCTAACAGCACCTGCAGGACACAGTTATCAGTGTCTAGAAGATAATTTATAACTTTTAATTATGTTCTTATTAACAAAACTAAAAATACATGAATAAATATGCAATGTAAGAGTCTAGAAAAACACAGAAGAAAAGTAGGGTAAAATTAATAATGATGAAATAAGAAATTAATGAAGTAGAAAGCAAAGAAATAGAAAGCTGCCAGGAAGAGAAGTCTTACAACTAGCTCTTTGAATATACTTTTTAGAAGTATAAAGTTGAGCTGGGGATGTAGCACAGCAGTAGAGCACTTGCTCAGCATGCGAAAGGCCTTGGGTTTGAGTCCCAGTACAGCCACATACACACACACACACACACACATACACACACACACACACACAGGCAAAACACAAGAGATGAGAAAGGAACTATTGTTGTTGTGACAGGAGTAACTAAAGGAATTAAAAGATAGCATCATAGCAGCAAATGTGTAAGTTCATAAAATTCTGATAATCAAAATATAAATTACCAAAATTGATATAAGAAGAAACAGAAAAGCTGAAGACACCAGTCAAAGAAAGGGTTGAAAAGGCTTGTAAAATAAGGGATAAGGGCCCCCCATCTCTTCTCCATCGCTCTACGTTCGTTTGCATATTGGCTCCCCTTTCTCATGTCACACTCGGTCCCTGCTGTGGTTTCAGTGCACATCCTCCAAAGTCAAACGTCTGGAACCCAAGACCCACAGTGACAGTATTATGAGGTGGGGCCTTTTGGATGTGATTAAGTCACGAGGGTTCTAGGAACAACATCCTTTTTAAAGGCTCTGAGGGAACTAGCTCGGATATTTTGTCCTTCTGTCCCTTTCAACATGTGAGGTACAGCATTTGTCTCCCCTAGAGGACATAGCAATAAGTTACCATGTTGGAAGCAGAGATCTGGCCCTCAGAGACACCAAGTCTGCTGGCACCTTGATGTCGGATTTCCATCCTCCAGAACCATGGGAAATAAATTTCTGTTCTTTACAGATTACTCAATCTCAGCGATCGTGTTCTAGCAGCATGTAAATTTTTTTTTTTTTCTGGTACCGGGGATCGACCTCAGGACCTTGCGCTTGCCAGGCAAGCACTTACGCCACTGAGCTATACCCCCAGCCCCTTTGCAGCATGAACACTGAGATGCTCTTCACATCACCAGAAAGAGATCTACTGGCCATCTCAGAGACCACCTTCCTGGCAGCCCGCGCTTCATTCCTTGGTGAAACCCAACAATGTGTACTTGCCGGGCAGCAATAATAGTAATAATGACAAGAATAAAAACTATTAGCTGAGCGCCCAGCTTGAGTTGCGGGTCAGTCAGTCACTGTATCTAAAGGGTGTGCTTTCAGGGTTGTCCTGGGCCAGGTCACCCTCCTCTTCTTCATGGCCGAGGTGACAGGGCACAGTGGCTGGTAACTCCACTCAGATCACAAGGAGTTGGGGGAGTTACCCAACAAACCACAAGGCTGTGGACAGCCACGGCCCACTGCAGGTGCTCCGCCACGTTCAGAGAAAGAGCAAGTACAGCCTGCAACAGATTGGAAAACAGTGCTGTTACAGTTTGGATCTTAAGTGCCACCCAACAGGTGATGCATGCAAGGCGAGGTCCCCTGCTGATGGTGGCCCTGGAAGGTGGTGGCAACTTCAGGAAGTGGGGTCTGGCTGGAGGAAGTAGGCCATTCAGGGTGAAGGGAAGGGGGCTTCCTTGAAGGGACCCTAGTCCCTTCCTCTCCCTTCCTTTCCGTCCTCTCGTGTCACAGTCGCTGCTGCGGGTTTTTACCACAACCGTATGAGTGTGTTTGTACCATTAGTGTAGGGCTGGAGGTACAGCTCAGTGGGGTAAGTGCTTGCCACTAAGCACTAAGGCCCTGAGTTCGATCCCCGGTCCCGGAAAAAAAAAAAAAAGGAACGGATGTACCATTAGTGTAGGCCCCCTCCTTCCCAGGCTCCGTGAGGGGAGCACCTTCACTCCACCATGACTGTTTGTCTTGCACAGACTCAAAAGCAACAAACCATGCACGGACGCTTCTGAAATTATGGGCCAGAACAAATCTTTCTTCCTCATAAGTTGATTATCTCGGGTGTTATATCATAGCAAGAGAGAGCGGAATGTTCACACAAGGATTGAATTGCAACAAGTCAGAAACAGCCGCACAGAACAGCTAAAATTTACCTGGTTATCATCTCAAACATCATCCATTCACCATTTAGTAGATGTTTGTGCAGCGCCTCCTCTCCTGTTCTAGGCAGTGGGAAATCAGTAAGGAACACATGAGCACCCAAGAATAACTGTCCTCGTGGTGTTTATGTTCGGCCCATGGAGTTGTACAACCATGAGAACGTGACAGAATGAAAGATCTTATCCAGTTGAAGTCTTGATTGTGAAATGGAAAGTCGCGTTTATGTAGTGTAAAGGAGAAAGATATGCAAAATCCAGCCCCACATGCTTGAAGGTGCATCCTCCTCTAAGGAGAGAAGACAGAAGTGTGAGTGCAGCGGTGGTAGGATGAGCACCAGGAACTGTGTCATTAGGTGATTTCCTTGTCAGGCAAACATCACAGAGTGTGCTTACGTAAACCTAGATGGCGTCCCTACTGCACAGCCAAGCCACTCGGAGCCACTGTCCTGTGAACAGCCCGTTACTGAACAGGGTATCACTATTTGCCAGTGTGTATAACTGTGCCTCAGAGAAGCTGCAGAGGTCAATGGTTTCTACATGCGCAAAGCATGGTTTTAAGGAGCAGTTCAGTGCAGGGATTCTCAGCTCTGCTCAGCAGTTGAGCACAGATTCCAACTGTACTACTTATTGGCTGGATGACCTTGGATACATTTCTTATCTTCTTTATGCCTCAGCTTCCCCATCTGTAAAATGGAGATAAAAAATACACTTCTTTCATGGGATTGTTCATACAGAATTTACTGGGTATCTACCAAATGCTAGGCATTAACCACCAGGGGAGAAAACAAAGATTTGAGCCTTTAGAAGGGAGCAGACAAATGGCAAACACAATAAGCAAGTGAATTAGATGTACTTTTGGAGAGAGCTGCCAAGGAAAAAAGAAGAATAGAGCAGAATAACAGGGAGAGACAGGCCCAAGAGAGTGGGTTGCTGGGTTTTTAGGATGGCGAGAAGTGACTTTGTTGCAATGGGGAGAACTGAGCAATAAGCAGATACTTGGAGGAGGTAAGCAAGTGAATCCAAGCAGACTTGAGAAAAGAGCTTTGCAAATAAAGGAACAGCTAGTGCAAAGGCCCTGTGGTCGGTCCTTGCCTGAGAGAATGGGAGAACTAAAACCAGTGTGGTTCAAGCCATACAGGAGAGAAAGAAGTAGAGAAAGGAATTGGATCATGGCAGACCCAGGAGACCACTGCAAGAATTTGCCATTTACTCTGAATGAAACGGGGAGCCACTGAAGGTTTTGAACGATGCAATCTGAGCCTCATTTTTGAAAGGTTCTTCTGGATGTTATGTTGAGACTAACACAAAATTGCCACAGTAGAAGCAGGGAGACCAGTTATGAGGTTATGGTAATAATCCAAGCGAGATCCGAGGGAGCTGCCTCCCGGAAGTGGTGTCTGCAGGAAGCCAGGATGATCCGAGGGGCGGGGCTGCAGGGGTCAGGTGAGACAAGGAAGGCGAGGTCGGCGCAGTGCTGGCAGAGGAGAGCTCCTGGGGTGAGCTGAGAAGAGATTGAGAAGAAAAGAATGGGAGCAAAAGCAACCGCTGTCCTGAATTTCCCTGCAGAGATGAGGACAAACAATAAATGAAAAATTTAAAACAAAGATGTAGCTGGCAGGGAAAAATCTGGTGAGTAATGTTTGCTCTAAGCTGACAGCACTCGGGGGTGTTCGCTGACGCAACGGACCCAGGAGATCAGAGGGAAGCAGCTCACTGCCGGCTGAGGAGGAGAAGGAAGCGGGGCGGGAAGCTGGGGAGAGAGCGGAACGTGAGAAACACTCACCTGAAAGCCTGTGAAGGAGAGAAGGGTCTGCGGCCTGGGATGCGATTGCTGGCAGCCGCCAGAGCCCTCGAGAAGTTGGTGCACAAGAATCATGAAAAATAAGTGAGCTACTACGTAACACGTGAGACGCGCTTAACCAGAACCCGGCACATAGAAAATGCTAGACCAGTATTAACTATTATCATTTAAAATTAAATACAGAAAGGTCTAAGACAATCCAAGCCATAGTACTAATAACCTGGTGTTAAGACGCAATCTCCTCCTATATGGCATTTTATATATTTGTGGGTTTTTTTGTTTTTTTTTTTTTTTTTTTTTTGGCGGTACTGGGGATTGAACTCAGGACCCTACGCTTGCTAGGCAGGCGCTTATTCCACTGAGCTATATCCCCAGCCCACTTTTTTATATATTTGTAATGGTTGAGAGTATTTGGCCCATTAGGATGGCAACCTTGTAACTCCAATTTAAATGTGTAATGAAGTAATTGATTAAGATTAATGGTTTCAAGCAGAAGTCTTGCTAAAGCCACGCACAATATCGGAATGTGTGACTTTTAGGCTTACTATATTTATTAGTTTAATTTTCTAGATTGATAAGAACTATTTTGTACTTAGGAAGGTTTCCTTTAAGTGAGAACATTTAAATACTTAAAAAAGAAATCAAATATATTTAAATTTACTGTTGCAGTTTTACAATAGTGAAGGTGTTTAATTCACCGAGTTTGTAAATGGGACCAAGGTCTCCTTAAAAATGATTGTTAACATTTATTAGGCTTATAAATAGAGTAATAAGATTTGTAAGCTGAAACATAAAAGCATAAGGAAAGATCAAGGTTTTTGAATTTGTAATTTAATAAACTGACTCCATTTTTAAAACCCAAAATAAACCTTCTTAATAGGCTTCTCTGCAGACAAAAATCACCCTCCAGGGCACCGGAGAACAACATCAACCTCTTCTAGGAGCAGCCGAGAGAGAAGAATCTGAGGTCGAAACAAGCTGCTTGCTGGGAAGGTGCTGCGGGGGGGCGAGCGCCGCGAGTGGGCGAGTGGGCGAGTGGGCGTCTCGCGCAGAAGGAACCGAGGAGCTGGCAAGGTTGCCGGGAGAGAAGAGATCGATGGTCGCCCTGCTCGGTAGAACCGAGAGTGAAGGGCTGAGTCTTAAGGTCGCGGAGAGGTGTGAGGGAAGTGAATTAAAGGAAAAGAGGCAACGTCAGGAATGAGCACAGCACTGACGAACTTGGACCGTCTGGAGTCTGAGCAGGAGGAGGGAAGCGTCCAGTTCTAGGAGAGAAAGTGATTTGGCCTTTGTGCTGCCTGTTTGTTCTATCCTGACTCTCAGTCACTGAATGGGACCCTACACCCTGGGCAAGGGCAACTCCTTCTTACCTAGTCCTTTGATTCAAATGCCAGTTTCTTCCAGAAATATCGTCAGAAATGATGCTTTCCCACCCACCTGGGGATCCCTTAAGCCAATCAAGTTGACCCATGAAATTAACCACCATGAATCCATTTCACATAATTTAGGACATGCCAGTACAAATGAGAATTCCTTTGTCCCCACCAAGTACTGGGGATCAAACCCAGGGGTGCTGTATCACTGAACTACAGGCTCCAGCCTTTTGAATTACATTTTGTAGATGGTCTCACTGAGTTGCTCAGTGAAACCTGGAACCTGCCATCCTCCTGCCTCAGCCTCCCAAGTAACTGGGATTATTGGCATGCACGCGAATCACCTTTACTTTGATTGCAGAAGAGTCCTCTTATATAATTCCAGACAGGATGAAGCATGTAGGGCCCTGGTGGAGGAGAGTCTGGGGCCTTCAGACAAAAAACTGGCAGTTGAGGGGGTCCCTACATCTCTGTCCACTTAAGGGGTATGAAATCTAGAAGGGACACAGGAAAGAGGGTGCTGCTGTGGGCAGAGACGGTTTCTAAGGCTCTCCTCACCCTGGAGGGAGCCATCCCTGAGGCTGCCCTTCTCCTTTGGCTGGACTCCTGCTTCACCAAACTGCCTTCTGGGTTCATGTTTGTTCCGTGTGTTCTTCAACCTGTTTACTGTGTGTCTGGCATTGTTCTTGGATCTACCCACAAACTCTTGTTAAATGCTCATGAAGGGCCAGGGATATAGCTCAACCACACTAGTGCTTGCCTGGCAAATGCAAGGTCCTAAGTTCAATTCTGGTACCAAAAAAAAAAAAAAAAAAAAATCCTCATGAAGACTCCAGAGGAATTCTCTTCACTCTCTCCTCAACGTTACCTGACTATTTTACCCTGTCCACCAAGCCCAAACTCTTAACTACTGCTATGGTTTGAATGTATGTGTCCCTCCAGAGCCTGTATGTGGGAACTGAAAGCCCAAGGTGATGGTATGGAGAGATGGGGCCTTTGGGGAGGTGAACACAGTAAGCCCTCAACTTCTGGACCAGTTCTCGTCTGGGATTCATTCATAAGTTTGACACAGAGAGTCTCATACGTTTTTGACACAAATATACTGTGTAAAGCATAAAACAACCAAACGTATATGCAAATACTGTAAAGAAACTATTTTTACTTTTACATTTATCTTATAATAGTGATACAGTATGGTATAACTGTTTTACTGTTAAACAGTAAAAGTAATAAGGCAGACACATGAGCTACTTCTGAGATTAGATTTGTTCAGACTACGGTTGTTGGTAATGTGAGGTCCATTTGAATCCATGAAAGTTCACAACTCGAATGTTTGAAAGTCAGGGACTTATTATAGTACCTTATAAAATGGCCCCAGGGAACCAGATACCCCCTGCCGGCCTTCCCCCTTTGTGAGAATGCTCCTGTGAAAGACACAAGGGGTGAAGCAGACTCTCACCAGACCCTGAACCCGTCAGTGCCTTGATCTCAGACTTCTCATCTCCAGAATGGGGAAAAAAAATCTGTTGTTTGTAAGTTTAACCAGT
The DNA here is from genome assembly GCA_004027595.1 of Dinomys branickii. Lineage (NCBI taxonomy): Eukaryota > Metazoa > Chordata > Mammalia > Rodentia > Dinomyidae > Dinomys > Dinomys branickii. The sequence goes on along the minus strand of PVLD010016157.1, from coordinate 30,335 downwards.
CTGAGGTATTTTGTTATAGCAGCACAAAGAATAACCCCCACGCTGCATTGCCTCTCAGTAACAAACTGTGCCTCCCAAAAACGTTGGTGTCAGGCTTAGTGATACCAGGTATGAGTCCCTGTCTCCTCCAGCAGCAAATGGGAGGAGTGCACCCTGTGTAACAGGGACAGCTGTACCAGCACACAGAGAAAGAAGGAAGTATTCCTTCTGTTCTTTAGAAAGACCCAGTGCCTCAAACTCAACAATGATAGAGCAGAAAAGGGAAAGAATGCACCTGCCTTCCTTGCTCATACTGATGCGAAATTCCTAAATACAACTGGCAGAATGAGAAATACGCTGCTTCTCATACAACTGAGTTCATAGACTGAACTGACACCCTTTCAATAAGGAGAATCTAAGTTCTCTAGTTCTCTAATTCTAAGTTCTCTAGAACCGAGTTCAGGGCTGGGGATATAGCTCAGTGGAATAAGCGCCTGCCTAGCAAGCGCAGGGTCCTGAGTTCGATCCCCGGTACCGCAAAAAAAAAAAAAAAAAAAAAACTAGAACCTAGTTCACTGGAAACAAATCTACAAATATAATTTATTCTAGGAAAAAGACTACATTAATGATCTAAAAGGAAAATATACCATGACCAGGTGGTATTCATAATAGGAATAAAAAGATAGATCAATATTAGAAAATCTTGTAGTATAATTTATCTTATTAATAAGTAGAAAAAGATATTATACATTAAAAGATAATGAAAATACATTTGATGTATATAATATTCATAACCAAGTTTTAAAAATCTTAGTAAAATAGAAATAAGACTTTCTTATGGCTATTTTTTAAATGTCTCAAACCGACTTTAAGCATCGTGTTTCAAATCAAGCTTTAGGGATAGATCCATTAGCACAAACAAGGATTCCTGCCACAACTCTTAATATTGTTCGGAAAGTCCTGGCTGATTTAGCGGGGAATGATCACCTCCCAGAGGCTCTCGCTCTGTTTTTGTTTTGGGGGGTTTTTTTGGATACTGGGAATCAAACTTGGGACTTCGTGATTGCCAGGCAGGGGCTGTGCCACTGAGCTATATCTCCAGCTAGTCTTCATCGATCTAATAAGGAAAATACCTGAAAAGAGAGAGAAATATTAGAAAAGAGACAAAATAATGATTATTTAAAAATTCATGTGATTATAGCTTTAGCAATATGCCAAGAAATCCATTTAAAATATTAAATGAGTTCAAAAACATGGCCAATTACAAAATAAATGTACAAAAATCAATGGTGTTCCTGTGCAGCAGTAAAAAGCAGTTAGGAAACATAATAAGGAAAGATCACACTCATAATATCAGCAAGGATGTAAAATAAGTAGAAAGAAGGTTGCCATAGCATGCAAAATCATTTTGGGAAAAAATGTGTATGGACATAGAAGAAGACTCGGAGATAAATACTTTGTCTTGAATAGACTGCTTAATGAATAGAATGCTTAAGGTCCACCTATTGCCCTCAAATTAATATAAAAATGTGCATATCCCAACTCAAAATCCTTAAAAGTCTTATCTCACAATGTAGCAAAGCAATTCTAAAGTTAACCTGAGCTGCATGTTGTGGCTCACCTGTAAGCCTGGCACTCTGGGAGGCTGAGGCAGGAGGATCACAAGTTCCAGCCCAGCCTGGGCAACTTACTGACTTAGCAAGACCTTGTCTCAAAATTTAAAAAATAAAAAATTATTGAGCTTGGTATGTAGCTCAGTGCAAAGTCCCTGGGTTCACTCCCCCGTACCAGATGCATATATACATACATATATATATTACAGACATAGTTAATTTGAAGAATAAAGCTGTCAGAATACTTAGGAAAGTCTAGGAATGAGTCAGAAACCACTTTCTCATCCCCTAGAGTATGTTACAAAGTTTTAGCAATTAAAGACAATATAGTACTCATATAGATCTTTTCAAATCCATCTGAAATTTTGCGTTAATCAGGTGTAGTAAGGTGAAGACCCTGAGAGAGAATGACCTTAGAAGAGTCTGTTATGTACACGTCCCACGAGGAGAAGGCAGGCCACACCACTCAGGGTCACATGGGGAAGCACCCAGGCTGGGCAGGAAGCACTGGGATACAGAGGAAAGCGTGGTGTGGTGAGAACCCTCACTAGGGTTTTCCGGCAAGGAATGGGCGAGGCTGGGTGAGCAGCGGAGCAAGTATAGGACTGAATCATTTCAGTGGCCCTGAGATATAGGGGGGCCCCTACATGGCCCAGTACCTGGCCCTTGGCTGGCTTAGAGGACGGGCAGTGAGAATTAGAGAAATGATGTAGTTTAGGGGGAGAGTTTGCATCGGCCGGTGTCTCTGAGGAATTAGCCAACCCAGAGAGGTGCAGTCTCTCCAAGATTAGTAAAACACTGAATGTCAACGCACCATAAAGCACAGGAAAATTTTCAAGTATGATAAATATAACAGACTATTGATTCATGAAACTGAATAGAAAGATTGGACCAAATTCTACACAACAATTTGCTATATAACAATGATAGGTTGGGGCTGGGATATAGCTCAGTGGAATAAGCACCTGCCTAGCAAGCACAGGGTCCTGAGTTCAATCCCCAGTACCGCCAAAAAAAAAAAAAAAAACACAATGATAGGTTTCTAAGCAGTAAGAAATTGCTAGAAGGGACTGGAATGTGGCTGAGTGACAGAGGACCTGCCTCGCATGTGTTAGGCTGCAGGTTCCACACCCAGTACCACAAAAAAAGAAAAACGAAAAAGAAAACAGAAAATGAAAGACAAGGAATTGCTAGATTGGTCAATACATAGTGTACTGGGACAACCTCCTAATCATTTAAAGAAAAGTTAAGTTAGAACTGAATCTCACAAAATAAATTTGAAATGGTTCAAAATTCTTAGTCTCCATTTTGCCCAGTGTCTTTCATATCGTTCGCTGCCTTCTCCCTCGTGAAACCCCCTCCGCTTCGGGGGCTTCTGTGGCCGCCCCAGCCCATCTGTCCTCCAAGCCATCCTCCGAGCACCGGCGCTCTGCTCCTTCCCACACCTCCGTGGCCTCGCTCCCGCTGACCCCATCAGGGCTGCAGGTCCACCTGTTCTTTAGACGTTGACATCCCACGGGACATCTCAGGCTCCAGTGTCCCCCGGGGAGCTTCTCCTCCTCCCTCTCTCAGAGGCGCCACCACTCATAAGCTCTCTGTCTCTCTCTGTCTCCCTCTCTCTCTGCTCTGTCTCTCTGTCTCTGTCTCTTTCTCCTTCTCTCTCAATGTCCAAACCCTCTACAGCCTGATAGAGAACTGGAGTGTGTGAGAAGAAACCTGCAAAAGAAATTCAAATCACCAATAAACATGCAAGAGTCGTTAACCTGGTTAACAACTCACGGCACACTCACCTGTTAAGTTAATGGGAAAAGGGAGATACTATTTTTGCCTAAAAGACAATGACAAGGCATAGGACGAACGAAGTTCTAGGAAAATGGGATATACCTGAGTTGGTGTTACTCCTTTTGGAAGCCGGGTGTGATGGCACATACCTGTAATCATAGCACTCTGGGAGGCTGAGGGAGGAGGAGTATAAGTTTGAGCACAATCTAGGCAATTTAAGCGATTTAGAGACACCTTGACTCAAAAAATAGAAGAGGGAACAAGGATATAAGGCAATGCAAAGGCCCTGTGGCCACTCCCCAGTACAGGTGGAGGCCCATTTTTCAGTATCCGTCCAAGTTCTAAATGAACAGACTACAACCCAGAAGTCCCTCTTCTATGAATTTGTCCTGAGGAAACGATGGGGGGTAGCACAGGACCTGTGAGAGTTAGTACCCCCTGCGCATTTTCTCATTTAATCTTCCAGCAATCAACCCTGTGAAGCTGGCAGTATTGAGCGCATTCTACAGCACTGAGAGCTAAACCAATAGCATTGCCCAGGATGCTGGTATAGGTCAGGCCCCAAGCAAGAAGCCCACTCCTGTGTGTCGCAGGCACCAAGGCTTGACCTGTTTGGGAGAAAGCTCTTCTGGTACTTTCTGCTGGCCAGTCAGCACAGGTGAAGAGGGGCAGACATGGGACTCTGGCAGCTTCAAAGCCTATGGGAGGGGTTTTGGGGAGCCAAGAACTCTGGTTTGATGTCATACTTGTGTAGAAGATGTGTACTTTTATTTACCTGACTTAGGGGCATCCTAACTTAACTGAGTTAGAAATTTCTTCCTCCAGCAAGACAGCAGTGACTTAAGTGAATAAAAGCTATTCTTTAAAAAAAAAAAAAAAAAAAAAAACAGGGTCTTGTTATGTAGTCCAAACTGGCTTTGAACTCACTATGTAGCCCAGGCTGTCCTTGAACCTATGGCGATCCTCCCGCCTCAGCCTCCTGAATACTGGGATACAGCTGGGTACTGACACACCTGCCAGAGAGAGAGAGAGAGAGAAAGAGAGAATGTGATAGTGGGAACTAATGGGAAATGAACCCAGGACTTTCACACTGAGCTACATCCCAGCTCTCTTTTATTTTTTATTTTGACATAGGGTCTCACTACGTCACCAAATTGCCCAGGCTGGGCTCAGACTTGTGTTCCTTCTGCCTCAGCCCCCCAGAGAGACAGGATCACAGGTGTGCACCACCACACTGAGCTGTGTAAGATTTTATTTTGTCTTCAGTGCTTCTCTGTCTTGCTCTGTTCTGCTGCTCAGGTATCACAGCCACAGCAAGAAAAAAGAGGGCATGGATATGGAAAATGTAACCAACAGAGGCTGCCATAGAGGGACAGAGTCCCCAAGCTGCCCTTAGGCACCACTGCTATGGAGGTAATTTGTTTAGGAGGAGAAAGTGACTCAGGAGGCTGAGGCAGGAGGATCACTTGAGCCCAGAAGTTCAGAGTCAGCTTGAGCAACATAGCAAGACATCTGTTAAGGAGGACATTCCTAAAAGTTCCCAGAGCCAGGCAGGGAGCAGAGCAGCTGAGGGATGCTTTGGTGCCACGTTCTTCGGCTCACTGAGAGAATACACAGCAGCCTCGGTAGGAACAGTGCCCCTCCCAGGACAGCAGCAAGGGCTGGGACTCCAAGAGCAGCGCTAGGCCACCTGGGGACTGCAGTTTACTAACTAGTTAGGGGACCCTCCCTTGTACTAGCTTTTTAAATTTAAAAGCCACCCTAATTTGTAGCATTTGCTGATTTCTGCAGTGTAAATATTCCCACTGGGGCCAATTTCAAGTCACCACGTGTAACAAGCAGCACACAGGATTCCTGAATATGTAACAAGCGGCTCCCAGGCGCCCTTACACACCGACTCTCAGCACCACTCCTGATACCCCCTCTGGGGACACCCAGAAATAACTGGGGAGTCCCCGAAGGAGGGTTGGAGGATTTGCCATCACATAAGTGCATCTTTGTAATCACAAGCTGAGGAGGCCAGGGCTCCGGCTACATCACAGTCTAGGTGCCGGTTCTCATGCTAAGATAGATCGGTGTGCAGTCATGGATTCAGCAAGCATTTACTGAGGACCTTCTCTGTGCCGGGGACTGTTCTAGACACTGGGGAAAAATAAAGTTAAGATGAAGTTCTTGTTCTCACGGAGCTCCCAGCCTAGCGTCTGTGAAATGGTGTCACATGCTGACATTACTGTGAAGGACATTCAAGCAGGAAAGGGGACCTCTGTGCTGGACGGCATGGTCAGGGGAGCGCTTGCTGGTGAGCAGAGGAGAGACTAGGGGGTGGGAGGGAGCCAGCCCCAGTCCAGGGCAACATTGCAGGCCGAGGAAGACAGGTGGAAACCTGGCAGCCAGATGGCAGCAGGGCCTGGCTGTGAGTTAAAGCAGAGAGGCAGCAGGAGTATGGAGCTAGCGTTTTATTCCCCGTGTGATGAGAAGGCAGTGGAGGGTTTGAGTGAGAAATAACAGTATCTCCTTTGCATTGTAAAAGGATGCTGCATCCAAAACAGAATGCAGGGATAGGAGAGGAAGCAGAGAGACCAATTAGGAGGCCCCTGCTCCAGCCTAGCTGAGAGATGACGGTGTCTTGAGCTAAAGGAGAAGGGCAGGAAGTGAGAAGTGGGTGGACGGAGACAGAACTGAGAAGCGCTCATTAAAATGCACGGACACGATGGAGGAAAAGGGCCACAGAGCTCGGACGGCCCCTACTTTGGGGCTCCGCACCCAAACTTTTGGGATCACTGAGGAAAAGCAGTGTCTGGGTGGGAAGAACTAAGTGGGAGAGCTCAATGGAATGCTCATAAGTCTATTTTTTCTTTGTTCTTGAAGGGTAGTTTTGCTGGGTGTAAAATTCTGGGTGCGCATTTGTTCTCGCTGAGCATATTAGACACTGGGGAAAAGCCAACCAGACAGTGACATTTTCAGAGAAGCACTGAAACGTGACAGTGGGGTGTAGCTCAGGGACAGAGCACGTGCCTAGTATGCGTGAGGTCAGGCCACGCTTCCAGCCCCAGCAGCGAGAGAGAGAGAGAGAGAGAGAGAGAGAGAGAGAGAGGGAGAAAGTGAGAGAGGGGTAGTTTGCCGCCAGCAGATAATACACTAAAGATAATCTAAACACTTTCTTTCTAGCAGACTGAAAACAAGCCCAGGTAGAAGCTCTAAATGAACACTGAACGTATACAAAATAATAATATCTTGTGAAATTTAAAAAATAAATGTATCAGTCAAAAGTCAAAGATTGCCAGATTGGATAATAAAAATCCAAGTCCATATTATCTACAAGAAATACATCTGAAGCATAAATACACAAATCAAGGAGAAAACGGAAAGGTCGAAAAAGCATATCAAATACTGTCTTGGTCCGTTTTGTGCCGCTAGAGTGGCGTGCTGGAGGCTGGTTGATTTGTAGTGAACGGGAATGTATCGGCTCACAGTGCTGGAGGCCAGGAGGTGAGAGGTGAAGGTGCTAAGATCTGCCCAGGCCCTGCTCGCTGTGCTGTGTCCTAACATGGGAGAAGACAGAGGGCAGACGGGATGGAGGAAGGGGGAGAGAGAGGATTAACCTATTCTTAGGCTTAATACCCTCGTGACCCAAACACCACTGCAAGATCACATTTGTGATCGACCTGCAATGTGAAATTCACTCTGTTTTTGTTCTGCAGCACAAGAGATTGAACCCAGAGCCTTCACCCTGAGCTACAGCCCCGGCCATTTTTTATCTTACTGTTTTATTTTTGAGACAGGGCATTTTTATGTTACTTCAATTTCTCAAGATCGGCTCAAACTTACATTCCCCCTGCCTCAGGCTCCCAGACTGCTGGGATTACAGCTGCATGCCACCACACCTGGCTTCACCACGAGTCTGAGAGGGGGTGACTATTCAAGCCATAACACACACCAAAGAGCAGAAAGCTGAGGCAGCTGGATTAACTATGGAAGATGATAGGCTTTAAAGCCAAACAATTTCGAAATGAGCTGTCATTTCATAATGATACGAATTCTGTTTACCAAAAAGAGATGGCAAGTCTAAATTTGCATGTACCAGGAAAATATTATTTAAAGTATGAAGGGGGAAAAAGGCAGAATGATAAAGAGAAGCAGACAAACCCACAATCACAGCGGGACATCCTAACCTGTATCCCCCGGTAAAGACAGAACAGGTACCAAGGTGCTGCAGTAGAGCCGCAGGACATGGCCTCCGCTCCCTGCAGAATCCATGCTCTTATTCTGCGCTCATAGACTATTTTAAAAGATCCAATACACCCTGGGTCACTAAGCAAGTCTAAACAACAACAAAAACGTTTTTTGTGAGGCAGGGTTTCCCTATGTAGTTCACAATGGCCTTGAATTTACTATGCAGCCCCAGTTAATCTGGAACTCCCAAGAGCTGGGATGACAGGCACGTGCCACCACACCTGGCCTGAACAAATTTTAAAGTATGAAAGTTGCACAGAGTATGTTTTCAGACCATAATACATCCATGCTATAAATTAATAGAGAAGAGGCATTTTCAAAATCCATATGTATTTAGAAATTAAGATGATTCATGTTATTCTGTGATTACATAAAAGTATGGTATCTTCTAGAAGTTAAAAAATACACAAATTATAATAATATCCTCTAGAAGTTAAAAAATAAAGTAAAGTTAAAATATACAACAATAATAGCAAATAAACTGGGCATGGTGGACACACCCATAACCCCAGCATTTGGGAAGCTGAGGCAGGAGGATTGCCGTGCGTTTGAGGCCAGCTTGAAATAAGCAGGACTCTGTCTCAAAAAGCTAGAGGCTGGTTAATGAAGTTGAAGTATTTAAGGCTGTTGCATAGTACAGGGAAAAAAGATAATGATTTTAAGACTTCATAAGCATGATAGTAAGTTAAAATTACCAGGGTAACTATGTTAAGAATGGAAACAGAGCTGGGCATGGTGGCACAAGTCTGTAATCTCAGCTACTCAGAAGGCTGAGACAGAAGGATCTCAAATACAAGGCCAGGAGGCAATTTAGTGAGATCTTGTCTCAAAATAAAAATTTAAAAGGTCTATGCCAGATGTGGTAGCACACATTTGTAATCCCAGCACCAGGGAGGCTGAGGCAAGAGGATTGCCACAAGTTCAAGGCCAACCTGAGCTACATAATCAGTTCAAGTCCAGCCTGATTTCCATAGTGATACTCTGTCTCAAAAAAAAAAAAAAAAGGATAAATAAATAAATGGTCTGGGGATGCAGCTCTGGGCTTCATGGGTTCAGTCTCTAGTATGGGGAGGCAGGGAGAAGAGGAGGAAGAGGGAGGAGAAGGAGAAAGAGAAGAAGAACCAGAAAAGATATCTTTGAAACTATAGGAAATAAGAACAAGACCAAAGCCAGGCATAGTGGCAGACACTAGCGCTAGGAAGCTGAGGCAGGAGGATCACAGTGAGTTTGAGGCTGAGGCAGGAGGATCACAGTGAGTTTGAGGCCAGCCTAGGCTATATAGCAACACCCTGTCTCAGAAAAAAAAAAAAACCATATCTGTCTCAGAATAGAAGCAGGCAAAAATGTAAATAAAGAGATACAAGATTTGAATACGTGTAAACTTCTATATGCATGTTTAGTTAAAATGTCACTTCCTGCTCACACTGGGGGCTGGCGTGGGAAGATTCGGTTCCCTAGTGAAATCAGGGGCCCAGGCATGCTGGCCTCAGGGCGTAGCAGGCACTGTGGATTCCCCATGCATAGCCCTCAGACTCACCACTTCCTCCTGCACCTGTCAATTTCCATCTGCCAACTTCGGCACCTCGTCTCTCAAAGCCATGAGACCTCTCTGTCATGAGGGTGACCTCGGAAAGACAGCTGAGTCCCACCACTCTCTCGCTCCTCTGGTGAGAGAACCCAGAATGAACGAATACCCACTGCACCATGGATTTCAGCTGCAGCTGCCCACTGTGGTCCCTGGTGTGAGAATACCCAGTCCCGGCTCTGTACCAGTCCCTGTTCTCTCCGGAGGGTTCTTGCTCCTCCCAGTAACCACACCTTTGATCTCCCTCTCAGGGGCTCTTCTAGGCAAAGCAGTCTTTGGTCTGTGTTAAAGAGAGCCCCTCATCCAGGGCCTGCTGGGTGTAAGAGCCATCTGAGTGGCCAGTGCCCCAACAGGTGTGTTCTGGAGGCTTGGATGTGGACCTGAGGGAGAGCCTTCTCAGACAGCATGACCGCACTGTAGCCTCAGATGGCTAATAAGCTTGGAGGGGCCACTGTGCTTCTCCCAGGGCTGTGAGCTAACAGAGCAGCCACAAAGAGCATGGAGCAGGTCTGTGACCCAGCAGTGAGCAGCCATATTGAGGGCTTGCTGGCTGGGCCCAGGGAAAGCTTGGTATCTTTGTGACCAAGTCCATAAACTTGTTTTTTAATTAATTAATTTTTCAGAGACAGCGTCTCAGTAAGCTGCCCAGGTGGGGCTAGAATTTGTGAGCCTCCTGCCTCAGTTTCTCAGAGTGCTGGGATTCTAGGTGTGTCCCACTGTGTTCAGCTTCCATAAACTTTCTCTAGGCAAGTGAGTCCAGGACTTTCTGGTTCCGTTTAGGCCACAACAGAGCTAGATCAGCGACCTTCCGTCTTCTTGCTCGCAAATGCATCGCGTTCTGTGGTTGCAGTGAAGGGAATTTAAGGGGTCTGTTGAAGGCGTGGGGACACTCACAATACAGAAGAAAGAGGGTTTGAATATACATCTGTAGTAAACTACCATAGAAGCCTTGAAAGCCTTAAAACCAGAAAAATCACCATTCAAATCCCAGCATGGTTGCTCACTAGCTGAACGATACAGGCGAATGAACCAACCTCTCTGAGCTGCAGTTTCCCACCTATAAAAGACAATGACCATAATAACGACCTGACCCTGTTGTCCCGATGATTAAATAGTGCTGGTAAGGAATTTATCATAGTACCTGGTACATAAAAAGTAATACAATGGTTTCTTTATTATGTTTGCTACAGCTCCCTTGTAATAAAAGAACTGGAGCAACTTAAATTTTATCAGCGGAGAATTGGTTAAGGGAAGATGTTCCGTCCACATGTACAGTGTGACACTGGACAGTCATTAAAAATTATGATGTGGGTTTATACTTGTGATGCAGAAAACTGTGCGTGGATTTATTATTTAGCAGGAAAAAGCAGGTTGCATCTCACTGTATGTGCTATGACCTGATTTTATGTTTAAATGCAGGTTGGTATAAGTTCATATAAATGTGTGTTATAAGTGTCCGGGAAAATGTTTGGAGTAAGATTCACTATGCCATTAACTGTGTTTATTGCTGCAGGGTGGAAACACAGGTAGGTTTTTGTTGTTTTTCTTGTTCTTATTCTTGTTCTGTTTAACAGTGTTTTAATTCTTTAAAATAATGACCATTGTGACGTGTACAACAAACAATAATAACAAATAAAAAGATGAAACTGTGTGGTCTACAGCAAGAAAGAGCTCTCGATAAGACTTGTCAACACAAAGCAGAATAAAAAAGAAAACAATGGTTTTTTTTTCCCCAACAAAAATGAAGCTTTATCTGGCTTTTGTTAGTGTGATAAAATAAATCAACCTGGTGCAAAATTTATCATTTGAACAATTCTTAAGTGCACAGTTCAGCAGCATTGAGTACACGCATTATGTTATGCACCAATCCCCCATTTCTGGAACTTTTTCATCATTTCAAACTAAAACTCTGTACCAACTGAATAACGCACTCCCCAACTCCTGGCAATCAGAGATTTTGACTCCTTTCAGCCTCTCATATAAATGGAATCATATGACATTTGTCTTTCTGTGGCTGGCTTGTTTCCCTTAGGATAATACCTTCAAGGCTCATACATATTGTAGCGTGTGTCCAAGTTTTCTTCCTTTATATATACCAGTGTATATGCCGCATCTTGTTTATCCATTTGGCCACTGATAGATACTTGGATCATTTCCGCCTTTTGGCTATTGTGAAGGTGCTGCTATGAATGTGGGTATTTCACCCAGCTTTAACTAGAGGTCATCACACATCAATCTACATCTGTTCTCTCCACCTGCTGATTAGACTGAGATCCAACTACATTTAGTACGCAGATGTGGAGCTCCAGGAACTAGGCTAAGGACTTCCAACTCACTGCTTTCCACAAGTCTTGGAAACGCTTCTAGGTGAAGTGTGCACTGCAACCCCCACTCTACAGATGACTCTCAGGCCCAGTCACGGTCCACAAACACTGCCAGACAGCACAGTGGCAACAAAGGACCCCAGAGTTTCAGAGACCATTGTCCTTCTTCCACACACTTAGCTCTCGCACATGGAACATAAAGGTAAGCGTGGCTCTCACCTGTTCTTACCCCAGGCTGCTGACAGGAGGCCCCTCTGGGACACAGCTGGATGAGCTAGCCAGCCGTGTGCACACGCGCATGCACGTGTAATTGTTACTGGGTAATGAACCCCACTGCCATGCACTGAACTATATCTCCAGCCTTTTGTTTGTTTGTTTTGTGTTTTGTGTTTTGAGACAGGATCTCGGTCTGTAGCCTAGGCCATAACAACCTCCCCCCCCACCGCCCCGCCCAAGTGCTGGGAATACAGGCGTGTGCCACCATGCTCAGTAAGTGGGGGCCTGGTGACCCACCAGGCAGGTGCCTGAGCCTGGGCTTGGTAGAGTGGGTGGTGCCCTTGGCCCCTCTCAATTCCGTCATCCTCTAGCCTTTGTCATCTAGAAACAGCAGTGCAGTGTGTGTCCTCCCTGAGGGCCGAGCACATAGGCCCATCCAGCCCACTCGGGGGCCCTGGGAGGGAGATGGGAACAACTGTGTACAGCAGATACAATCTGAGAAAGGTCAGGTTTGTTTTATTCTTCTGGGCGATATAATTATGACTATTTACAATTTCGACTCTTCGTTTTGGGGTTTGGTACTAGGAATTGAGCCAGGGTCTTAAGATTGCTAAACATGAACTCTACCACTGAGCTACACTGCTAGCCCCATTATTTAGATTTTTGCAGTTCAGGTTTGGGTTTGGTTTGGTTTGGTTTGATTTACTTAAGACAAGGTCTCACTGTGATGTGTAATGCAGGCTGGACTTGAATTCACTGTGTAGCCCAGGCTGGCCTCCGACTCACAGCAATCCTCCTGCCTCAGCTTCCCAAGTGCTGGTATTACAAGTGTGCACCACCATACCTGGCTTCAGATTTTTCTTTTAAGATGATTTTCAGCTCTGCATTGAGCATCTAGCAGTCTAAAATTACAAAACATTTATTAGAGATAAATATATTCAAGCTGGGCACAGTGGCTCAGGCCTGTGTACTCAGTTACCTGGGAGGGTGAGGGAGGAGGATTGCAAGTTCCACATGAACCTGGGCAACCAGGTCTCAATAATAATAATAATAATAATAATAATAATAAAATAATGGGCTGAAGAGTCACAACACGTCTTAGAGTAACCTTTCCTGGGTTTTTCTACCCCGCATGCATTGCAGGTGTTGTTTGCTGGGCACACCGTTTACCAGACTGCAAGGTGCTACACGCACTGTGGAGAATAAGACCCAGATACAATCCCTGCAGGGTCTACAAGGCAGCAAAGAAAGACACTGAATGAGTGGGTGATTTCCCAAGAACCTGACAGTGGTTAAGTGATGTTTACCAAAATTTTCCATTGACCAAGTGGTCATATTTTAAACATAATGCTTAAAAGCAACTTCAGATCTGAACTCAAAATCCTGGTTCCATCACCTACCTGAGTGGCCTACACCAATCACAGGCAAGTTACTAGCCCTCTTGGCCTCAGTCTTGCTCTCTGTAAAATGGGTCCTTATAAATTAACTAAGATGAAGCATGTAAAATCTTTTGATCAGTGCCTGGTGCAGGTGAGCCATGGCTAGTCGACCAAGCACTGGACCCAGGACTCCCCAGTCCCATCCAGCCCATTTTTCTCTCCCTAACAAAGAACAAGTCCTTCTTGTGGCAGAGAGCTCGTATTTCCCAAAGATAATGTTGGGCAAGAGACTGTTGTGTTGAGAAAGAACGAGGAAGCAGAGGTGGGGATGGTTATGCAGGCTCCTGGGTAGTTTGAAAAAAAGTCACCTACTTGTTCACGAACTTTTTCTCAAGTTTAAAAAGACGGGAATAAAATTATTGTCATCCCTTGAATCAATGAACTCTCAGTCACCGGTTCGGTGGAAAGTTCCCATCCTTCTGCAAAGCACAGTTTCTCTCAAAAACTGCCTGCAGACCACGCATCTTAGCTTCCCGCCTCTGGCTCTGCCGGATGAACATTTCTGGGGCAGTGGAGAGAGAAGAGGTGCACATGCTCAGCATGACTTTTAATTAGCTCCCCGGGTAATTCTTCAGGAGGGCAAAGTTTAAGAAACACTGTGCATCCATTCACATCCGGGCCTCAGAAAGGTTGTTCCCTTCAGTTTACTGCCTCTGAGATTACACTGCAGTTAGGCCGATCACGTGACTCCCGTGACTCTGCCGTTATTTACCTTGAGGGCTAAAATTACTCACCCCTGTGATCCCATGGTCCTAGCACTGCCAGCGGTCAAATGCTGCCCGAACTTAAATAAGTATAGTGGAACAGTAGAATACAGAAAAAGAATGAGGCTCTTCTACTACTATGGACTAAACTCTAAAATATGTAAAGTGGAAAAAAAGTCAGCGTTCAACAATGTGTTTAGTCTACTAGCATTTATGTAAAAAAAGAAGTCTATGGGCGCACACAAGACACACATACATATTTATATATGCAAATCTCTGTATATGCAAATCTCTGGAAGAATGCGCAGAGAACTGGGGTGGGAAGGAGTTGTGGTTACCTCGGGATCTGGGGTGCACCAGGACATGAGTCAGGGAAAGACTTTTCACAAGACTCTATACCCACCCCAGCTTTTGAATTTTGAACCGCCGGAGTGCATTCCTTCAGCAAAAATAAATTAAATCCAAACGTGAAATGCTGCCCGCATGTGCAGTCTCAAGGTGTCTCTGCACGCACGGGCCTGGTTCTTCCCTGCAGCCCCCGGCTCTCTGTTCGGACTGTCCTTTCATCTGTAGCTCTCCTTCCTGTGTCAATCACTGACCTTGTCCAGCCACAGGCATAGTTGGATCCGACTGTTAAGCTAGACAACTCCTCCCTCACTTAACATTCCAGTCCAGAGGCCACCAGAGCACATTCGCAAGGGATGTCATGATTTCAGACTGGGGCGAGAAGTAAGAGGTCAGCATGCTTATGTAAGTCAACACTGCTGCTCAAATGGGACGTGCCCAGGAAGGCAAGCTGCGCACACAGGCAGCCGACTGCTCAGTCTGCAGCATGACTTGCAATGGATCAGGGGCAGCTTGGAGGATGTCAGCAGGGCAGGAACTAAATCCCAGGCCTTCTGGGGACCTTGACCCACCCTACACTTACGTGAAAAGGAGATATCTATTGTTAAGAACAATATAAGGGTAACATAGGGGCCAGCTCTTCCACTTGGAAGTGTCTACACAAGAGAAAAAGGAGATATGTATGCCCACACAAAGCTTTTGTATAGGAGAATTCGTGGCAGTGCAGTAGGGAGACTGAGGCAGGAGGATCACCATGAGTTTGAGGCTAGCTGGGGCTACGTAATAGTGAGTTCAAGGCCAGCCTGGACTACCTAGTGAGGATTTATCTCAAAAAGAGAAAATTCATGGCAGCTTTATTTGTAATAACCCCAAATTGGAAACAACTCAACTTCATCAATAGGTGTGTGGATAAACACATCATGGCACACCCAGAGACTGGAGTGACCCTCAGCAAAAAAACAAAAAATACCAATACATACAATATAGATGACTCTAAAAATAATTATGTAGCATAAAAAATCAGACAAAAAAAGAGTGCTTGGCCGTATGATTCTATTTATTCAAAACTCTAGACATGTAACATGGCCTACAGTGACAGGAAACAAAGTCAGTGGTTTCTTGAGGACGAGGAGAGAAGAAGGCCGAGAGAGGAGGCCAGCAGCAAACTCTCCAAGGCGATGGATGTGGCCATTAGGGCTGAAGATACAGCTCAGTAGCACAGCACTTGCCCCACAAGCTTGAGGCCCCAGACTGGAGCCCAAGCACAAAAAATGGGCTGTGGGGGGATCTTACGGTAGCACGTTAAACTCAAGAGACAAGTTATGCTTTCAAGATTGAAGGAAATGTTCTGTATCTTCATTGTGGCAGTAGTTACATAAGTGTATGCATTTGTTTCTTGGGTTTTTTGGAAACAGGGTCTCGCTCCGCAGTTCAGGCTGGTCTTGAGTTCACAGTGTAGCCCAGACTGGCCTCAGTCATTGGTTCTATCTATAGTGAGAGGTCCCGAGAACAAGGTGCCCGGGGAAGTTAAAGAGGAAAGTAGGAGACAAGAAAGACAGGAGAAGCAAAAGCCTGGGATCAGGGGGCCCACAGCCTCTCGGACTGCGGCCTCCAATACCAATCTCAGTCACCTTTTACTGAGGGAGAACCAAGGACATAGTACAAACAGGCGGATACCAAACCTTTAGCAAGGATAATTAAAGGACTATCCTTCTCCACATGTAATCCAACACATGCCTGTAATCCCAGTACTCAAGGGGCTGAGACAGAAGGATTGTAAATTCAAGGCTAATGCGGGCTATAAAGTGAAGCCTTATCTTAAGAAACTCTAACAAATAACAAATCATTGTGTCCTCAATGCATTCGAATCCAAGAATGTCCTCCACATCAATCTAGTGGCAATCCTCCTGCCTCAGCCTCCCAAGTGCTGGAATTACAGGCATGCACCATGACACCTGGCAAGCATGCATTTGTTGAAACTCTTCCAACTGTATGCGTCAACCAGTGATTTTTTGCTGAATATAAATTGTGCCTCAATGAAACCAATCATTTAAGAAACAGGACACACACAGGGTAGTGTGTGAGCATGCCCGCACGGAGAGCAGGTTAGGGCCTGGGGACTGGTGCGCCTGATACCCAAACCTTAATACAGGTTGTTACAAGAAGAATAGATGGTAGGAACAAGGGCGGAAGCAGAGAGTCAACAGGAGGCTACCACTGTTGCCTATATGGGAAGGAAGCCAAGCGGATTTTGCTGATGGATTGGACACGGGAGAAAAAGGAGAATGAGAGGGAAGAACGGCAGCAGGGTAAGCACGGCGCGGGCGAAGCCCTGCTCACTAAGGAGGCATCTCCACCAAGCTCGCAGGGCGGAAGGGCTGCAGGGAGCCAGGAGTGACATCTTCAGGCGCCCATTTCAGATGGCCTTGCTGGGCCTTTGCGGCCTGGTCCAGAGGACGAGAGGTCTGCGGGAGTTTCGCAGGTTTGCTGCAGGGGCCGTGATAGCACGCTGACGTTCAGAGGAGGGGCCAGGGAATATATAGGATGACCCCCATGAGAATGTCCTCTGTGCCACTTCCAAAGGTCCCACTGGACACTGACAAAGATGAAAGAAACGGTAACACGATCCAGGCCTGGAACCCAACTCCATTTTACACACAAGCATAGTTGTTAAAAATACTTCCCAGGAACGCAACTTCAGGAAAATCAAGGCATTTGATCTGCTTGGAAGGTGACTCCAGAATTTATTTTAGGCTCAGGGATATACCTCATTAGTTAAGCATTTGTTAGCGTTCAAGAGGCCCTCGGTTTGTCCTCTAGTGCCACAAGAGTAAATAAATAGTGTCACCAACATAATGCGTACAGGGTTTGTAGATGTGTTTTTGTTTTTCTGAGACAGGGTCTCACTATGTAGTTCACACTGGTCTTGAAAACTCACTATGTAGCCCAAGCTAACCTTGAAATTTGGTGATCCTCCTGCCTCAGCCTCCCGGATGCTGAGATTACGGGCATGTGCCACTATGGCTGGCTCAGAAAACCTTTCTTAAGGAAATACTATAGTATTTTATTGTGTTAAAATACACATACACTTCATCATTTAACTACTTAAAAGCGTCCAGTTCAGTGGCATTTGGCACATTCACAGTGCTGTACAATACCATCACGTAGTTACAGAATATTTCATCAGCCTGAAGGAAATCCCACATCTACCAGCCACTCCCCACTGCCTTGGTCCCCGGCAACTCTTAATCTGCTTTCTCTCTCTATGAGTTTGCCTATATTGGGACTTCGTAGAAGTGGAATCATACACATGACCTGTGAGTGGCTTCTTGCAGATCAACATAAGGCTTTTAAGGTTCATTTGCACTGCAGTATTATGTGAGTACTTCTTTTTTTTTTTTTTTTTTTGTCTTTTGAGACAGGGTCTCACTATGCAGTTCAGGCTGGCCTTGAGCTCACTTTGTAGCCCAGGCTGGTCTTGAACTCGCGATGATCCTCCTGCCTCAGCCTCCTGAGTGCTGGGATTACTGGCATGCACCACTCCACCCAGCATGTCTACCCATTTTTAGGTTGTTTGTCTTTTTGCTGTTGAGTTGTGCCTAAGGAAATAACTTTAAATTTGGAAAATTATATGAACAAGAGATATGCATCACAGTTGTGTTTGCAACAGTGAAAAGACGGGAAATCACACTAATGTCTGACAACAATGTGAACAAACACAGTCCCCGCCCACAAGGGGTGCTCAGATATGAAGAGAAGACAGAAGAGAAACGAGAAATTCAGCAAGTCCCTACCCCAGATTTACAGAGTGTCAGAGCAGCTGGTGGGGGTCCCCAGGCGATAAAGGAACTTGAGGGTCAGTGTGTGCAGGGTTGAAAGATGGCATTCATCAAGAAGTAGACAAGAACGATGTGATTGGGGATGTGTGAACTGCTGGGCTGTGGTGCAAGGTTCAGTATAGACAGAAAAAGGACACAGAGCAGGAATGTTTTATACTAAACATTTATCTGAAAGCGCAGGGAGCTTCAGAAGGTGACCTGATCAACTAACTGTATATTTTGGAATGATGGCTTGAACAGCCATCCGGGCTAAGGAGAGGCCAGACTAGGGTCTGGGTGGGAGATCCTATTGCAAGACAATGGCTACAGGGAGATAGAAAGTAAGATATTAAGACCTATGGTGCCATTGGGCCATACCTGCACCAGGTCAGTGACTGTGTGTGATCGCTGTATTAGGGTTCCGACCTGTGAGAGAGAGGTTGGATTGTGTCTTACACCATTTGGGCAGCTATCACAAAATACCATATACTAGATGGCTTATAAACACCAGAAACTTACTGCACAAAGATCTGGAGGCTGCCCAGATCAAGATGTCATCAGATACAGCGGCTGGTGAAGACCCCTTTCCTGCTTCACAGACAGTGTCTTTTCACTGCGTCCTCCTGTAGTGGCAGGGCTGAGCTAGCTCTCTGGAGTCCCTGGAAGGTCAGTAACCCCAATCATCATCATCACCCGGTCAACCCCCCAAGGGCCTCGCCATTCATCACCTTGGGGGTTAGGATTTCAACATATGAATCTGGGGAGGACACAGATTTCAAACTATAGCAATTTTGTCCTGTACAAAGTAGACACATGGAAGTCCTAAGTACCAGCACCTCAGAATGCGAGGAAATGGGGTTGCTGCTGATGGAATTACTCAAGATGAGGTCGTGCTAGAGTAGGGTGGACCCTGAGTCCACTATTACTGTTGTCAGTTTCAGAAGGCAGCCACATAAAGACAGAGACACATGGGGAAAACACCATAGCACCACAGAGGCAGAGATTAAAATTATGCTCAAGTACTGGGCATAGTGGCATACGCCTGTAAAGCTAGCATTTGGGAGGGTTGGGCAGCAAGATCACCTTGAGTTCACAGCCAGCCTGGGCTACATTGTGAGTTCAAGGATAACTTGAGCTAGTGAGACCCTGTTCCAGGGGGAAAAAAAGAATTATGCCCAAGTAACCAAGGAATGCCGAAGATGGCCAGCAGCTGCCAGCAGCCAGAAGGAGGCTAAGAAAATTTCCCTACCAGTTTCAGTGGGAGCCTGGCCCTGACACCTGAATTGCACACAATAACTCTCTGCTGCTTTACACCACCTCCTTTATGGTGGTACTTTGTTATGGTAGCCTTAAGAATACACTGCCACTTACTTATGATGCTGTCCTGATATAAATATTTAGCTCAATAAATACCAACAGCTAACATTACTTGAATGCTTACCCTGTGTCAGGCTGTTTCAAGTGCTCTGTGTTTTACTGAAAATAACCCGTTCTCCCTTGCAGTTGCCTATAAAGGAGATTCTATTATCGTTCTCACTTGATATTTAAGAAAACTGAAACACAGAGTGGCCCAGCAAATTTCCCAAGATAACAAAGCTAGTTAACTGGCAGAGCCAAGAATTACATTTGGAGGCTGACTCCCAGCTCTAGTGCTCCTACCCAATATAGTATGCAGCAGTTCTAAGAAATATTTGCTGAAAAGTTTGATGGAGAGATAAATGAGTGGGTGTGTCCATCTGGATTTGGTGCCAGGGTACAAAACAAGAGCAGTGAAGCAAAGCAAGGACCAAGATGACTCTGAGCCATCAAGGTGTTTGGCTTCAGTGACTTAGTAAGTAAGGAAGCCAGGAATATGTTCTTGAACCGCTGAGTTTGAATGATGTAAGACAAGTGAGTGAGATGTCAAGTAGTCTGTCAGACAAATAGGCCTGGAGCGTTAGAGACAGGTATGTGTTAGAGTTACAGATCAGCATACTTAGTGGCAGAGGCTTGGATGGGAGCATTGAAGCAGAGTATGCAAGCAGAGAAAAAGACAGTCAAAAGCGCGCTGGGGAACGCTGGACTTCAGCAGGGGGTGCTGTACTTCCCAGCACAGTCATGGAAAGGACAAAAGTAAGGTTGGGTGGGGAGCAGTGAATGAAAAATTAATCGAAGGGCAAGTGTGTTGTTACAGGTGAGAAAGGTGGATTGGCGGGCTACCGTCAGACAGTAGGTACACAGGGCTAGACACAGTGTGCTGGAGCCAGCTTGCGCCAAGCAAGAGTGAATCATTACATTTCACAAATTGGTGGGCATGGTGGTGCATGCCTGCTATCCCAGCCGCCATACTCAGAAAGATAAGGCAGGAGGACGGCAAGTTCCAGGTCAGCCTGGGAAACTTGGCAAGATCCTATCTCAAAAAAACCAGGGTTGTGGATTCAACTCAGCAGTAGAGTGCTTAACATATACAAGGCCACACACACACACACACACACACACACACCAAAAAAACAGGAATTTTGTAATCTGATTAAATAGTCAATATTAAAAATTAAATTGTAGAAACTTACAATTAAATAAATTAGCTGGGCCTAGTGGTGCACACCTATAATCCCAGGACTTGGGAAGCTGAGGCAGGAGGTTCACCATGAGTTTGAGCCCAGCCTGGACTACATAGTGAGTTGTCGAGACCAGCCTGAACTGCACAGTGAGACCCTACCTCAAAAAACCTAAATAAAGTTCATAAATCTTTAAATCTAACTTCCTAATTGTTTCACTAAGATCTATGCTCTGATACTTACTGTATCTGCATGATGGAAATAATATAATACTAAGCCACTGTACTCGTTCCCCAACTCTGTCCAGCGACATCCACCGGTGGCTTGAAATTGGCCATGGCGGAGTATCTATGCCATGGAAGCTGGCAGGTGCTACCAGTCAGAGCTTGAGTTCCTGTTTTGTCAATGTCTAGGCTCAAGGAACTAGTGGAGCGAGTATTAGTGATGCGGATCAGACTTAAAAGTGCATCAGGTCTGTAACCATTATATTGTAGTGGTGCAAATACTGCACCCAAAAAATGAGAAAACAGTCTCTGGCACTCAGAAACTACCCTCCAAATCTGCACGGAGGTTTGCCGCGCCGCTGATGGATGAGATGAAGCTCTGACACTGTCTTCAACATCCCCACAGCTCTGCGTCTTCAGCATAGGACAATAATCAGCCCGCCTCGGCCTCCCAAGGACTGGGATTACAGGCATGCACCACCACGCTGAGAAAGTAGTCTCCATCTTTAAGGTCCAGAGAAAGAAGTGTCTTCAGCAGATAATCTGATTCAAACTATGATTGTAGTTCCTGTTCACTGAATGAAAGGGTTAAGACAGGGCAGTGGTGTGATTTGATTTGTTTTGTGTTTTGAAGCAGGATCTCACTATATAATTCAAGATGGCCTTAAACGCACTGTGTAATCCAGACTGGCCTTGAATTTATGATGATCCTCCTGCCTCAGCCTCCTGAAGGCTGTGATTATAGGCATGATTCACTGTGCCTGGCTGATCAGGGTTTCTGAGTTAGACATTTTGGGTTAGAATTCTGATTATTGCACTTACTAGGATATGATACTAAGCAAGCTACCTAACTTCTCCGAGCTTTCCTAACTTATAAAATGAAGGAAACTGGGCTGGGGATATAGCTCAGTGGAATAAGCGCCTGCCTAGCAGGCGCAGGGTCCTGAGTCCAATCCCCAGTACCGCCAAAAAAAAAAAAAAAAGGAAATATTACCAACCACTTGAAATACACTTAAAAGATGAGCACAGTGTAGAAAAATTTCAATAAAATCATAATTTATTGTGACTATGTGAGAAAACAAGGTACACAGTCATATAATTATACATGGAGCTGGCGGTGAAAGGAAGACATCAGAACGTTAGTAACAGTTGTCCCTGGACATCAGGATAGTGAGTTTTTTGTTCATTTTTCAGAACTTCTACAAGCCCATTTTAATTTTCTTTCTGAGAAAAAATAAGGTGAAGAAAGTACATAGCAAATCTTCATTTTAAAAAAAATGAGTACATGGAGTACATGTCTGAGTACATAGAGCAATTAAAAAGTCCCCTGGAAGATACCCGGGCCTGACACGTTGGCGCAAGCAATCCAAAGAAATACTTGTAGAGTTCAGCTCTTCCAAGTCACGTGTTCACCACTAAAAAACTGGTAGTTCCGATGCCGTCTCCTCCTTTCTATTTTCTGTCTCATCCCATGATTTTACAGGACTTGAGGTAATGTGTAAAAGGGCTGTGAATTAACCTAAACATGATTCAAACCTTTAATTTATGTATTCATTAAATTTTTATGTTATCAATCTCAGGGTTCCAGGTGTTAATGGCAACTCTAAATGAAAGTCAAATATAATCATTTACATAAAAGCATCAGAAGATGATTAATTGGTATTTTCATGCAGCTGTGATCTATTCTGCACTTCTAGAGCTGAAAAACATTTAACTAAAAACATTTACCTATGCTAATCCTGTGAAATTGCAGAACCCCCTCCGTTTTCCCCTGTCCTCAGCCACATTTATAGGGTTCTCATTACTGGGGTCATATTTCATATTTCCTGATTTTAAAAGGCATCACAATTGCACACTCTTGAAAATTAGACTGATTTCCACACCCTTCCTTGAATATTTATGTGTTCAGTTCCAAAAGGAAGACCATGATTAAATCTACTCATTTTAACAAATTCCCCATTTGTCCGTTTTAGCATGATTTGACGAATACATTCAACTTCAAAGCGTCTAAATTTGAGATGCCCTAAAAAATAAGTCACAGGGCTTAGTTTTGTGAAAAATGTTTTCAGAAAAGTGATTTATCTATGCTGAATAAAAGCTGTACCACCGGCAGCTCAGATCCAGCTATGATTCCTAGAACATGTCCAGCCTGGTTATCTAATGCTTCTGCAAGAATGTAGGCCACGCATTAATGCACTGAAGATAAAATCAGTTTGAAAATTTCTTAAATCAAATACCAATCCTGAAGTAATGCTCTGCGCAGGAGAAGCAGCCAACAGTAATAGGAAGCCAATTATGAACTATACCCATTGCACTCAGATGTCCTGGTTTGTTACTGGCAGCGCCCATTGCACACCATTTATGTAAGTTAAATTCACTGTCAAGTCAGAATTGCTGTGGTATACACATGCGCTGACACTCAAAGGTGCCAACTTCCTCCCGCCTCACACTAAAAACAAAAATGCAGCTCAATTAACAAGATCTCTCAACGAAGGCAGAAACCCAGAGAAACATCCTGAGCGTAAGACTCCACAAATAACTTCCAGCTCTACAACAACAGTGAGGAGTACAGCACTGAGTTTGAGTCTGTCCCAGAGTTGAATATTGGCACCTGCCATCTACTTGCTACTACTTCATTTCTCAGTTTCCTCATCTGTAAAATGGGATTTGCAGCGAGGCCTATGCAGAAGTCCATGATGATTAAATCCAACCAGGCATGGAAAATTCTGGGCACAGTAGTACTCAACAGATGTTGGCTAGCATTATGCCTGTGTCCCTCTATCTACCACACTCCCTGGCCCCCAGTCAGCAAAGGAGACACAAGAGGCCTGGCTAATAGCACACTGTTATCACGTTTGCCAGGACGACTGGCCAGATCCCGAGTAGTGAACAGTTCTAACTGTTTTCATGTGCACGTGTGACCTGTGGGGAAAAGCAGAGGCAGGTGGTGCAGTAGGGGGCTTTCAAGACTTTTCCACGGACAGATGGCCCAGCTGATGTTCACCAACCCACTAAAATGTGAATGTAGGTATACAACATAGATACACCAGGGTCATATTTTATGTAGATATTGGCTCTGGTGATTGAAAGTCTCATCTTCTACTGTATTTCTCTGCTGCTCTCTCAGTGGAGGCCCCAACGCCTCTGTCCTGGATCGCTGCCATCAGCAGCAGCCACCATCTACAAAGGATCTCCTCGCTTCTCCTCTCTCCAATTCACTCTCATTCATTCAACTAATATTTATCGCAGACACAGTACCAGTCAGACACAGAGTTTGCAAGTATGGTCTCTAATTTAAGATTTTTGGTATAACTTTTGAGGATAGATCTGACTCTAACTGCTGTGCTTACCAATGTGTGGTGACTCTTCCTGGCTCATAAGTGATCCTCCCAACCCCCACTCCCAGTGCTAGGGATTGAACTCAAGGCTTCCACTGTGGTTTACATTTTAAATAGCCCCTAAAAGTCTCATATGTTCAGAGGCAGGCCCCTGTTGGAAGAGATGGGTCACTAAAGTTATGACCTACATGGCTATGTTCTTTTTTTCTAAATACATTCTCTTTGTAGTTCAGGCCCGCCTTAAACTCACTATGTAGACCAGGCTGGCCTCAAACTTGCCTCAGCCGCCCAAGTGCTGGAATTAGAGTGTGCGCCACCAGACCCAGCCTAAAAGGGTATATTCTTAACCCCAGCTGCTCCCTCTCTCTCTACTTCCTGGTTGCCAAGGATTGAGCAGCTTTCTCCCCCATGTGCTGCTACCTCTCCTTATAGCACTGATCCCTACCTGAAAGTGTCTTAGCTGTTCATTCTCCACATTCTCCAATAGAATTTCTTGCTTGTCACCATGTCCTCAGTGGCTAGAATGCCGTGCAGTATGTAGCTCCTGGTCAAATCACTTAGCAAATATATCAGCACCCTTCCTATAGACACCAGGTATAGCACTACACAGCCTATTTGTATAATCCCTTCAAGTCAGAACCTTCTCAGTTATTAAGAAACTGACTCAAACTGCTTCAAACAAGAGGTAAGAAAAGAGGCAGAACCACTGAAAGGATGTCAGGGGGAGATGCTGTGGGGCCTCCTGAGAAAGTGGAACTCTGAACTCAGCTACATTCATGACCTGCCTCCCTACTCCAAGGCCAGTCCCACCTCTCTGCTCGCCTGGGCTGCTCTCCTGCCCTCCTCCATTGTGCTTTGAGTCTGCAGTCAGCCCGGATGTGTTCTGGAGGCAGCGGAGTCTAAAGTTCGTGATTGGGGTTTGCATGAACACCCGCCCTAGGGCCGGTAGCCTGCATACAGTAAGAGGCTTGGCCCTCCTGTTTGCTCTTGTCTTTGCTGTCTTCCACCACCATGAACTGTTGCCCCTTGCCTTGGAGCCAGCTGACAATGAAACCTCCACCAACTGTGAGCTAAATAAGCCTTTTCCTCTTTACCCTTGGGTGTTGGGTATTTTGTCCCAGCAATGAGAAAAGTAACTAAGACATCCATCTTTTTTCTATTCATCTCACAAATAACCCAACTTACGCATGGGAACTACACCCAAGTCCCCCTCAGGTGAAACAGCACCTACTGGCCAAAAAACGTATCAGTTAGCTTTGGGGCAACCGCCTGTCCCAACGCAATCAGCTATGGCCCGGGACAGAGGCACACCTTCCACTGATCACAACCGAACCTGCCCCAAACAAATCCATACTTGGCAGAAAGACCGAATCACAAGAGTGCTCCCAAGTGTAACTTGCTCTTGCTGCTCCCATTCTCTTGCCTGATTTTCTCTGCCTGAAATGCAATTTGCCCACATCATTTTTTCTGTATGTTAGCAGACTAGAGAATAAACACAAGGCCTCGTGCTAACTATGCACTCTACCATGAGTTACAGCCCCCGCCTAACAAATACAGTCAGAAACAGGAAGGGGCCAATGATACCGTTCAGCGGTGCAGTGCCTGCCTAGCAAGCAAGATGTCCTGAGTACACTCCCTTCTCTTCATTCAGCTGTGTGTGCACCACCACCCTGGTGTTTATCCCTATTTGAGCACAGGAGGTTGTGGTGCCTGAGGCAGCAGATTAGTTCCAACACCAGTGAGAGATGAAATGGGAGACCCCGGAGTCAGAGGTGTCCAACCACAAGGGAGGCACCTCACTAGAGATGCCTGACCTTTAAATACCGGAAGCCTGACTTGTGATGAGGCTCGCGAGCTCTTCCTTCTGCCTGTTTCTGCCAGTATCCCATAATCTTCAATAAATGTAGCTACTTTCTACAAGGTCTACCCTTGGCAATTCCTTATTGTACACAAAAACCTGGAATTTGGGCCCATTTTACTACTGTAAAATAATCTTTTAAGTGTACAACCCAGTGGCTCTTAGTACATTCACGCTGCTGTGTACAACCATCACTAATTCTGAAATATTTTCATAACCCCCCCAAAAAACTATGTACTCTTCAGAAGTCATTTTCCATCATTCCAGCAATGACTGTCTTCAATTATCTCAGGTATGTACCTAGAAATGTACACTAAATACATTGGAATTGCTGGTGCATATGGCCACTCTTGGTTTAGCCTTCAGAGAAACTGCCAAACTGCCTTCAGAGATGGCTGCACCACTGCTTTGCAGTACCACCAGCAGTGTATGGTTCCAATTTCACTATACCCTTGGCAAGAGCTGTTATTGTCCAATTCTTTATTATAGCCATCCTAGGAATGTGAAGCTACCTCACTGTGGACCAATCTCTTCCACCTCGTTCTTCAAAATCCAGCCTGAATACAAGCATTATGAAGTTTTATAACGTGCTCCAAGATGGCTGTAGTTACCCCCTTAGTACCACAGCACCAGCTCATGCCTCTGCTATACCCATTCACGATCTTCAGTACTGAGCAAGCACCACCCAAGCTACTAAATATACATACAGTGGACGAGACTGAAGAGGACACCCATCCCCTTATGGAGATCACATTCTGGTGAGAAGAAAAGTAAAAAAGTTTGTGAGATTGTGAGAAGTGCTATGGAGAACACTAAAGCACTGTGGGGCAACAGCATACCAGGGACATGGTAGTGGCAATCTTAAATAAGGTGGTCATAGAAAACCTGCCAGAGGTTAGGTCTGAGCAGGCCCTGAAGTGTAAGGTGGGAAGGAGGCGTTGGACCCAAGTCTCTGAGTCTCCCGAGACTGGAATCCAGGCAGGGAAATGAAGGCACTCAGGAAGAACCAGCTCAAAGTGAAGCATCCGTTAAGTGGTTAAAATTCACAGGTGTGGTGTCCGAAAAGATGTACATCTGTTCTAGTTTTCAACTGTTATTTAACAAATTATCCCAAACTTAGTAATTCAAAACAAATTCTCTTACAATTCTGTAGAAGGCCCTCCTGTGGTTAAAATCAAGGTGTTGGCGGAAAAGTTCCTTCTCAAAGAATGCTTCCTTGCTGGTTCCAGGCTCCTCAGGCTCCTCAGAATCCTCTCCTTGTGGCCCATCCTCCATCTGCAAGCCACTGATGTTCCATTCTTCTAACCTTGGCCAGAAAAGGCTCTCCTAAAAACCTATGCTACTAGATCAGGCTCTCCCCAGTCGTCCAGGATATTCTTCCCATCTTAAAAATTCTCAGCTAGGTGGATGGGAATATAGCTCAGGGGTAGAGAGCTTGTTTAGCATGCACCACACCCTGGTTTCAATCCCCAGCAATGCAAGACAAAAATAACCCTAAACTTAATCATATCCTCTAAATCTATGTAAGGTAATAGTCACAGGTTCCAAGGATTTAGGATGTAGACATGAGGGGACACTATTGTGCAGGGTTTTTTTCTTTTTGAGACAGGGTCTCACTCTGCAGTTCAAGCTGGCCTTGAGCTCACTTCGTAGCCCAGGCTGGTCTTGAACTCACAATGATCTTCCTGCCTCAGCCTCTGGAGTACTGAGATTTTTTTTTTTTTTTTTTTTTTTTGGTCTTTTTGAGACAAGGTCTTGCTATGTAGTTCAGGCTGTCCTGGAGTTCACTTTGTAGCCCAGGCTGGTTTTGAACTTACATAGCCTCTGCACAAGTGCTGGGATTGTGCCACCACATCCAGGTATTGTGCAGATTAACTGAAGCATTTTAAAGGAGTCATCAACTATTTGTGTTGATATGTCAAAAGGTTATGAAATGGGCATAGGGGCACAGTCAGCACCACCACATCACTGAGTTCAACACTGAAGTAAGGCAGAATTACCTTGAGTTCAAGATCAGCTACATTGTAAGTCAAGGCCAGATTGCATTACATAGTGAAACCCTGTCTCAAACAACAACAAAAAAGGTATGAGGATTGAGCACTGCACAGATTCTGATGATCTATGAGCTGTCTCCATGGCGTAAAAATCCTCTCTGGAGTTGGCTCACAATAGAAAGATGGAGCATGTAGGTTGTATTTTGCTATAAAAGGAAGTAGAATGGTAGTAGATCTGGGGTCAAATGAGGTTTTTGATATGCAATTAACAGCTCCTTTGTAGGCTGACGGGAAAAATACAACAGAAGGAAAAGTTAATGAACAGGACAGAACATTCACTAAAGCTGGGCCCTTTAAACAGGTAAGGATCAAGTATACAAGTGGAAGAGCTTGCCTTACATAAGTTGGAAGACAGCACAGATGCTGGTGGGTGGATAAATGTGATGGTAAGAGCCTGTGGCTTTTTTTTTCCTATTTTCTAAATTTAAAACAGGTCAGAAGCTGAGTGAAGATAGGAAAGGTGCTAAATATGTAAGTCTTAGCTGACACTGTGGAGTATTCCAGTAATTCCCGCTACATGGGAGGCTGAGGCAGGAGGATTACAAATCTGAGGATAGCCTGGGCAATTTAGCAAGACCCTGTCTCAATTTAAAACAAAAACCAGGGACGTAGCTCAATGGTAGAGTACTTTCCTAGCATGCATAAAATGCATGGTCCAATCCCCAGCACACACATACAAAAAAACCCCATGTCTATTAAGGAAAAAAGCAGCAGGGCATGGTGGCACATGCCTATAAATCCCAGCACTCAGAGGACTTCCCAAGTTCGAGGCCAGCCCTGGCTACACAGCGAGTTCAGGACCAGTCTGAATTACACAAGACCGTTTCGAAAATCAAAGAGCAAAGACCAAATAGCATACAGCAACGTAGTAGGACTGTGACATGATTCTAAGGTCTACATGAGGCCAAGACATTACAGACTGAGCTAGCACATTCAGTCGCAAAAGTGTCTCAAGTATGGAGAAAATGGAGTACTGTACTGGGGTTTGGCAGTATTATGAAGAGGCAAGGCAGTTTTCTGTATAGCCAAGATTATCAGAATAGACCACAGAATCTAAGCTGTGGTAAGAATGAGGTAAGGACACAAGTTGAGAATTAGGCAACAAGACCAAAGAATTTTAAGTAACAAAGTACTACAACCACCTACTGTTAACTACATAAATTATGTCTATCTATCTGATAACTCTCTCTAGACTGAGTGACCTTCTCCTAAGTGGGATCACTCCCACCTTCGCACATAAACTTGCTATCTGGGTGGATGGGTGGCCACTCACAATTAAAGGGGAATCCCCAACGTGTTTCTAAAAGATCATCTGGAATGAGATGCTGAACTCTTAGCTGCATCCAAACTAGAGAACATACCATTGGTATCAACTATGATAAAATTTGCCCTTATTGAACACCTGGGTAGCAGAACTCTTTGACCTTCCCAATCTTTATTTCAATTCCTTAAAGTAAATTAGCAGGCTTCAAAACAGGCCTTGAGAACAGGTGGTAGAGAAAGGGGAGCAGGCATAACCAAGCCTCAATTCAGGAACAGAGAGGAAAAAAATGCACAAAAAGCATGTAAAATATTTTATTGTTCTTTAAAAGGGGTCAGGGTTTGGTTTTAACTCAGGCTGCACATCTTCCATCAGTCTGACATCTCTCTCACCATGTCAGACTGGCTCCAGCTAACAACACTTCATTTAATCCAAAAGAAAAAATTCTTCTAATTTTTAGGGAAAAAAATCCAGTTCTAAGAACAATTAACATTAGTCTGTAATTTTGAGACAAAATGAGGGCTAATGTTTCATGTTGCTTTATACACACTTCTCACACAGAACTAGGAATGTAATTCTCCTAACTCAGGCAGGCACTGATACTGATGGGACACTACAGACAGACAGACACACACACACACAGACACACACACACACCCTACACACACATGCGCATGCACACATACACACTTCCACCAAACAAAATTCAGAGCATGTCAAATGGAAAAGCTTGTGATGGTATTGATCAAAACCCTTGGAGGCGACAGTCTATCTGAAATTAGAGGATATGATGTTTTGATCTTGACTCTAAAGAAATTTATTGTCAAAAAAAAAAATTTATTGTCATGATCAGAAATAAAATTTTTGTATAGTACCATCATTTTCTACTTTAAAATTCTAGAAACAATGTCAAAAAGCCTTATTTTGTTTTATTTCCTGGGATGAGGGAGGAGAGAATCTACAGGTTTGCATTTAGTTAAGAAAAATCAAAAGAACTCCGGCACTAGGAAATAGGCAGTTCACAC
>PVLD010016156.1:0-45955 GCA_004027595.1 Dinomys branickii | reverse complement strand
GCGCAGATAGCTCACCAGTTTTCGGAGTCCCTGCAGGCAGGAAGGTTCCAAGGTGCCAGTTTTCTGTGCTATGCTCGCGATCCGCCGCTCGCAGCCACTTGTTTCCTCGCGCTCTCCGGGTCTGGGGGAGGGAGCGGGATGCTCCGCTCCTATGCTGCTCGCGCCGCCCAGGCCGAGGGTCTAGGCTGCGCAGCCTGCCCGATGCGCGCGAAATGTGAGACTGCCGGGCGTTGCCGCTGCTAAAAAGCCGAACTCTGTTGGGAGTCGCTGGAAAACTGCGCCGGCTCGGGAGGCAGGAGGGACTGAGCTAGCTGTGGCCCCCAGGACGCTCAGACCCAGCCAAGCCCCCTACCCGCGTGGAGCGTCTCCGGCTCCCAGCGTTTGGGGCTTTCCCGCGTCTCGCCACGGCAGTTTGGGCCGCCCTACTGCATCTCCCCCGGCAGCTCAGAGAAACACGTTCAGTTTGATCTTCCCAGCCGAGGTCCCGGCATTCACGCTCGCCAAGTCTGTCTCAAGCTGGTGGTGTTTATCAAGGAGGATCTCTCCTTTGCTGCTCACCTGGTCAGCATCTTCCCGGAAGTCCCAAGTCTCAAGAACAAATTAAACACTATTTACAATCAAATGAAAATGCAGATACAACTTACAGGAACCTATGGGATGGTACCTGTGGGATGAAAGCAGTCCTCAGAGGGAAATTTATAGCAGTGAATTCCCGCATTAGGAAAACAGAACGAGCACAAATAAACAATTTTCTGCTGCACCTCAACCTTCTAGAAAAAGAAGAGAAAGTCAAACTCAAAGCCCAAAGAAGGCAGAAAAGTATAAAGCTCAGAGGAGAAATTAATGCAATAGAAACTAAGAAAAAAATACAAAGAATTAATGAATCAAAGAGTTGCTTCTTTGAAAGAATAATTAAAATTGATAAACCCCCAGTCAGCTCTATCCAAAAAAGGAAACAAAAAAACTGAAGTTCATGCAATAAGGAATGAAAGTGATGAGATCAGTACAGATCCTATAGAAATTCAGAAGATAATTTTCTAGGTTACTTTTCTCTCATTGCTGAGACAAAATAACTGACACTCAAAATTAAGGAAGAAAAGGTTTATTTAGCTCACCGTTGTTTATGGAAGTTTCAGACCATACTCACTGGCTTCAAGACAGAGTGGCACACGGCAAAGGGCAATAGTTCATGGCAGTGGAAAACAGCAAAGCAACAAGAGCAAAAGGAGAAGAGGGGGCAAGCAGCCTCTCCCTCCCTTACACTGTATGCAGACTACCTGCCACAGGGTAGGTGTAGCACACAAATCCATAATTCCAACATTGGACCAGGAATCTATCATACTCTAGAAGCTCCCCCCCCCCATGACTGCATGAGGCTTTGGGGGGACATGCAGACAGAAACCATAACATTCTGCCCCTGGCCCCACAAAGACTCATGCACATCCCTTTATGCAAAAGACATTTTTTTCATCACAAGTTGCCAAATTCCTAACAGTTTCAGCATTGCTAAAGAGTCCAAGTCTCAAGTCTCCTCTGAAATTTAAGGCAAACTCTTTAGTGATAAGCCCCATACAAATGAAAAGTTAAACACTTCTGATATCCAATGGCACAATACAAACATTACCATTCCAAAAGGTACAAATAGGGGGATATAAAGCATTGGAAACAAAGCAAGTCCAAAATCCAGCAGGGCTAACATTATGTCCTGTAGTTACATGTCCAGCATCTGAAACAATCTGTGGCACATTGTGAGCTCCAAAGGGCTTGCGTGACTCCACCCCTATGGCACTTCTGGTGGTTACAGCTCCCGCGGCTTCTCTCTTAGGCCTGCTTTGCCCCCTCCTTGCAGCTTTCCTTAGATGATCCATGTTCTTGACTTTTCCAAACTTCTGGGTTCCCCACTGCGCTTTAGGTTTCACACTCACAGCTTCACACACTGCCTTCTCAGGGGCACACTGCCTGGCCTCCCAGGCAGTGGAATCCAAGTGGAAGCCTTGTTCACCTCAGAACTCTTGCACTCTGTATGCTCCTAAAACCAACACTACATGGGTGATGCCAAGGTCTGCTGCTAACTGGAGCAGCAGCCAACCTCTCCTCTCTCTTGGCCATAGGAGTCAAGTGCCTTGATCCCTGGGAACTCTGAATCTAATTCTGAGAAACAAATTCTCTATGCTGGAACATGGCACTCTGTAGCTTTCTTCTCAAAGCAAAGTCTTTCATCTTTGCATGTTTGAGGCTGCAAAGGGTGGAGACTTGCTGTTTGTGATGCCCTCAGGCCACCTTTTCTATTCTCTTATACATCCTCACCAACGGAGATCACCCTTAATCTCAGTTTTAGGCAAAGCCTCTGGGCATGAGTGAAATGCAGACAAACTCTCTGCCAAGCCATAACATACATCATCTGGAGGCCAATGCAGTCCTTCCCGGTAGAACTCTCCTGAGCCTGGTCTTTACCAGAAGGATTTCTATAAGTCTTGTGATCTCTAACCAGAGCCTCTCATACAGAACAGCTGAAGGCATTCCAGTTCTACTCTTTCAGGAAACATCTTAAAACCTTTCCAAACACTTCCCACAAGCCATTTCCAAAGGCTCTTGAACCACATGGTCAGGTATAGTCACAGCAACGATGCTACTTCTCTGGTACCAAATTCTGTCTTGCTTACTTTTATTGCTGAAACAAAATACCTGACACCCAAAATTAAGAAAGGAAAGGTTTATTAAGCTCACTGTTTGTGAAGGCTTCTGACCATACTTGCTGGCTCCAAAGCAGAGTGGCACATAGCAAAGCGCAACAGTTATGGTGGTGGAAAACAGCAAAGAAACAAGAGAAAAAGGGAGGAGGGGTGCCAAGCAACCTCCTTCCCTCCCTTATACTGTATTCAAATTACCTTCCCCAGGGCAAGTGTAGCACACACATCCATATTTCTAACATTGAACTATGAATCAATCATAAACTCTAGAAGCCTACCTCATGACTGCATGAGGCTTTGGGGAGACATCCAGATACAAACCATAACAATCATCAATACCTACTTTGAAAATCTTTACACTATAAGATGGAAAACACAGAGAAAATTGACCAATCCCTAGATACATACTACTTACCAAAGCTGAATGAAGAAGACATAAAAACCCTGAATAACCAATATCAGCCAGTGAAATTGAAATTGGAATAAAAACTTGCCAAGAAGAAAAGCCCACGTCCTAAAGAATGTACCACTGAATTATACAAGAAATTTAAAGATTAATGCCAATTATTCTCAAACTCTAATGAAATTGAATGGGAAGGAATTCTCCCCAACCCATTCCTGGAGGCAAGTATTATCCTGATACCAAAACCAGAGAAAGACCCAACCACGAAAGGGAACTTCAGGCCAATCTCTCTGATGAATATAGGTGTAAAAATTCTCAATAAAATACTAGCAAACAGAATGCAATAGGGGCTGGGGATATAGCTCAGTGGAATAAGCACTTGCCTAGCAAGCGCAAGGTCCTGAGTTCGATCCCCAGTAACACAAAAAAAAAAAAAAACCAGAATGCAATAAATAATCAAGAAGATTATATACCATGACCAAGTGGGATTCATCCCAGCAATGCACATGGTTCAATATATGCAAATCAATTAATATAACACACCATATCAATAGAGCCAAAGACAGAAACCACATAATCATCTCAATTGATGCAGAAAGAGCTTCTGATAAAGTCCAACACTCATTCATGATTTTAAAAAAACTTACAGAAAACAGGAGTAGATGGTTTTTACCTTAAGTTGATCAAAGCCATCTATGACACACGAATGGCTAACGTCACACTAAATGGACAAAAATTGAAAGCTTTCACCTTAAAATCGAGAACAAGACAAGGATGTCCACTGTCACCACTCCTAGTCAATGTAGTTCTGGAAGTATTGGCCAGAGCAATTAAACAAGGGAGAAAAATAAAAAGAGTAAGAACAGGAAAGGAAGAAGTGAAATTATCATTACTTGCATATGCCATGATACTCTACATAGAAGACCCCAAAAACTCCACCAAAAGGCTTACAGATTGAATAACCAAATTCAGTAGCATAGCTGGACATAAAGTCAACGATCAAAAATCAATAGCATCCCTATGCACAAACAATAAACAGACTGAGAGAGAAATTAGGGAAACCACACCTTTCATAATAGTATCTAAAGAGTGAAATACAAATCAATCAAATAAAGGAAGCAAAAGATCTATACAGAGAAAATCACAGTGCTCTGAAAAAAGAGATCAAAGGGAGTTTCAGAAAATGGAAAGATATTTCATGCTCATGAATAGGAAGAACCAACATTGTGAAAATAGCCATACTCCCAAAATTGTTGCACAGATTCAATGCAATCATGATTAAAATACCATTAGTGTACCTCACAGAACTACAGAAAACATTCCTAAAATTCATTTGGAACCAGAAGAGGCCTAGAATAGCAAAAGCAATCCTGGAAAACAAAAACAAGGCAGGAGGAAACACAATCACTGACTTGAAATTATATTACAAAGCTACTGTGATAAAATCAGCATGGTACTGGCAAAAAATAGACCTGATGATCAGTGGAACAGATTAGAAGATGCAGACACAACTACAAATACACTCAGTCACCTTATCTTTGACAAAGGAGCCAAACATGTTCCCCAGAAGAAAGAAAGCCTCTTTAATAAATGGTCCTGGAATAACTGGCTATCCACATGCCAAAGACTAAAACTAGACCCATGTCTATCGCTATGCATCAAACTAAAATAAAAATAGATCAAAGATCTAAATATTAAAACACAAACTCAAAATTAACTGGAAGAAAAAGTAGGTAGAAATCTTCAAAATATAGGAGTAAGCATAGAATTCATGAACAAAAACCAAACTGCATGGGAAATACTTCAAAGAATCAAGAACTGGGATCTGTTTTTATTGAAAAGTTTTTGTACATAAAAGGAAACCACCCACAGAGTAAAAAGAAAATCCATGAACTGGGAAAAATGTTAGCCAACTGTCCCTCAAAGGACTTCTATCTAGAACATATAAAGAATTTTATAAAGTCAGACACTCCAAATTCAAAGACCCAATCCAAAGATGAGCATCTGAGATGAATACACACTTCTCAGATAAAGAAATACAAATGACAAATAAATATATGGAAAAATGTTCAACATCACTGGTCATTTGAGAAATGCAAATTAAAACAACACTGAGATTGTATCTCACCCAAGAAAACATGGCTATCATTAAGAAATCAACCAATAACAAATGCTGGAGAGGATGTGGGGAAAAGAAATCCTTCTCCACTGCTGTGGGAGCGTAGATTGGTGAAACCACTGTGGAAATCAGTTTGGAGATTCCTTAATAAACTAGAAGTTCCACTAGTTAGAAGTCCCACTTAACCCAGCTATTCCCTATCTGGGTATTTTTCCAGAAGAATTAAAAACAGCATACCACAGCAACATATGTACACCCATGTTTATAGCAGCATTAGTTGTCATAGCTAAATTTTGGAAAAATCCCAAATGCCCATCAACTGAGGAATGGATAAGAAATATGTGGTATTTTTATACAATGGAGTATTACGTGGCTTTAGAAAAGATAAGCTCGAAGCTTTTATAGGTAAATGGATGCAACTAGAGACCATATTCATAAGTGAAATAAATTAGTCCCGCATGTGTAGATATCATATTGTTTCCCTGTGTAAGAACATGAGAGTAAATGGAGCCCAAAACGTACAGTAGATATTGGGAAAGGGAAAGAAATTGCTCAAAATAGTAATCAACTGGGATTAGGGAAAGGAGAACAGGAAAGAAAGAAGAAAAGGAAAATACATGTATATGCACATAGAAGGATGGCTAGGATAACTCTACTGCTGATGTCTAATGGTTTATTGAAAGGAACAGTTAATGCTTTATTTTATTTATTTATTTATTTATTTATTTGCTTATTTATTTTCTGACCAATTTTGCATGCTTATACCTGGTAATCTGAACTAATTTGAAGACAACAACAGGCATGGCTGTGCACACCCACAATCCTAGCACTCGGGAAGCTGAGGCAGGAGGATTATTCCAAGTCTGAGACTTAGCCTGGGCTATAAAGTGAGCTTAAGGCCAGCATGAACTGCATGGTGAGACCCTGTACCAAAAAGACAAAATAAAAATGACAAGAATATTAAACATAACAACCACTGTTGAATTTCTATCACCTTATGTGGTGAAACTCTGTATCATTTATTCTTTTTTGTTTTTATTTTCTGTTCTCTTTAATGGTTTGATTAATCCTGCATTTTTCATTTGGCAATCTGACTAACTTCGATTAAGATAAAAACATTATGACAGCCACTCTTAATTCCCGATCATTTAGTTCTGAAACCCATTCTTATTCCTTTTGCACTGTTTTGTTTTTGTCTATGTTGTTGGCATTTTGCTATTGCTCTTTTTTTAACTCTCTTTAGAAATTTTTTTCTTTTGGCGGTACCAGGGATCGAACTCAGGACCTTGAGCTTGCCAGGCAGGTGCTTATTCCACTGAGCTATATCCCCAGCCCCTCTCTTTAAAATTTAAAGCAAAAGTTTTACATTTAAATTTAAGGAAAACATAAGCGCTAAAGATTCAGAGACAGAAAGTGCAGCCTTCACACACTGCTATATGAAAGGAAAAGGGTTCACCAATGTGGTAAACAGTTTGCTTTTTACTTAAAAAGCTCACATAGAATTATCCTATGATCCAGAAATTCTATTCTTAGATGAATCCCTCGCCACAAAAATTGAAAACAGATCATTAGCCACTAGCCACATTTAACTAGAAGCACCACTCATAACAGCTAAAAAGAGAAGATACAGCCCTGGGCTGACAGGAAATTCAAAGCCATGTCTGTACCCCTCCTAGTCCGGGAAGCACTGCAACACCATTGCCCTGCCCAGCTTCCCGTTCCAGTGATGAGTGAGGTCTTCAGACAGATGGGATATGTTTACATATAGAAAAGAAAAAGAGAGATAGAAAGGAATTAGCTCCAAAATCCACACAGCACACTGGAAATTAGGATAAGAGTGGTTGACATAACAATCTTTGTGTCCAAAGGCCAGAGATTCAGGCAGAGATTTTGTTATAATTTACAGGCAGAATTCTTCCCATTCGGAGAAATATCAAAGACCTTAAGGCTCTGGTGGCCTTCTGCTGACTCGATGAAGCCTACCCTATGGAGAATATTCTGCTTCACTTAAGACCAATCAATTGAGATGTTAATCACATCTAAAATATACTTTCACAGCAGCATCCAGACTGATCTTTGACCAAGTTTCTAGGGACTCTAGTCTTGCGAAGTGGACACAGACCATCTCACTCACACAGCGGAAAGCTGAGCCTTGACCCATGAATCTGCCAAGTCCTGTCATTTACTGACAGATGTTCCACAAGAGATAAACTCCGTGATTTCTCCTACTAATTTTTGCCAAGCTGAGTCTCAAGTGACATATCTGCTCCCTTATTATCAAACTTTATTGGAGACAGAATTCTTCCTCCCCTGCTCTGTGAACCCTAAGTGGCCCAGGGATATGAGATGACTCTTAAGTCCATTTCCTTCTCCAAAATGTTTCATCCAAAGCCCTTTTGCTCATCCTGCAGACTGAAGTTTATTTCCACTGTATTTAGCATGTGGTATAAAACCTGCCTCCCCAGTTTGCCAGAAGTCTCTGATTGCTGTACTCCCCCTCCACACCCTGCAGTGAAGGGGAAGGAAGTGGAAACTGTTCAGGCCACCACAGTGTGAGGATCCACAGGCCATCTGGCCACACAGCCACATTCACAAGTTCTATCACCCCCACAGCATCATAATTCCAAACTCCAGAAACAGAGAATGTCTCCTGCCCCAGACACAGTTCCTGTCCACTACAGGTTTATGCAAGACAAGGTCTTAGGAGGGAATGCAAATGTTGGTAGCTCATTCAGTTCACAGACCCCTTTCTGAGTGAGCAACAGGTGTGTGTGAAGGGACCCACGTGTGAATCTGCCAAACTGGCAGCTCTTCTCTACCCATGACTCTTCCATACTTTGCCATTATGTGAGAAGCACCTTAAACCTCTTTCTGTGGGAAGACTTATTCTAGTTGCCATGGTCACAGAAAAATGGTCTGGGCAAGTCCATTAGATCCATTACATCACTCATCTCATTTCCAATTGCACTCAATAATGAAGTTTTGTGGCTTTTTTCTAGCCATTGTATGGTGAGATTTTTAGCTCTTCATTTATTAATCAAAGAATCTTCAATTATCTTCATAGCAATCCAAAACCAATGGCTCTCTCTACTAGCTAAGATGCCATTAACATAAACTTTTATTCTGAATTCGGTGAGTTATCAATTATATGTCACCCTTCCCTAATGAAGAAAGCCAGTGTCCAGCTCTGTTATAAGCCTCTTCATCTCTCAGAGGTGACATAGGGTCCTTCACTGGCAGGCAATGTGCCGTAGCCCTCACTCTTGTGGGCTGGAGCCAGGGTACTTACTGCTTCTCTGATTTAAGTATCAGTCATGGTCCTGCGAGGACACAGAAAGTTCACTTCAATGGCATAATTGAAGACCTTGGTAAAGGGATAACTCATAAACCTTCATGGAGTTTAAAAGTAATCAAGTGTCTCGTGTTTCTGATGCTGAAAATGCTTACCACTCTGGGCTTGAAGAGAAGTAATCTTTTTAAAACATGGAGTGAACCACTGTGGCCACAAGAGAGCTGCCCAGGCAGGCCATGGTGCAGCCAAGCCTGTGCCCCTTTCAGGGAGGGCTCAGGGAGTGACACTGGGGCCTCTTTTCCAGTCTCTGGTGAGCCTCTATCACACACACAGGGTGCTGGGGTGGCCGCACTGGCGGAGCCCATGGGCTCGGGGTGGATACAAAGGCACAGAGTAGGGAACTGGAGGGCACTCAGAGGCAGCAAGTCAAAACCAGATGGCCCTAAACAGAAAAGCCATTTCACCCATCCTCGAGCTTCCTGCCAAATTCTGCCAACCAGAGGGTCCCACAGTCAACTGTAACCTCCTTGTCTAGCATGATGACCATGCAAAACTCCCCTCCTCATAGGGAAGACCCAACTAATGGGGAGAAAAATATCAAAGCTAGTATGACTCATTGCTTCTTTTAAAATGTGGCTATGGGACTTCCGGGACGATGGTGACCAGGTGAGCAGCAAAGGAAGGATCCTCGCTGATAGAGTCCCCCAGCTCGTGACAGGCTTGGCGAGTGCGAATGCCAGGACCTCGGCTGGGAAGTTCAAACTGAACGTGTTACTCTGTGCTGCCGGAGACACGGCAGGTCAGACCAAATTGTCGTGGTGAGATGCGGGAAAGACCAGAGTGCTGGGAACCAGAGATGCTCGGTGCCGCAGACGAGTGGCGGCTCGGCTGGGTCCGAGCGCCCCACGGGCACAGGCGGCTCAGTCCCACCCGCCTCCTGATCCTGCACGGCTCGCCAGCAACAGCGGCCAAAAAATCAGCTTTTTAGCGACTGCAGCACAGGGTGGTCCCGGAACCTACGCTCCTCGGGCAGGCTCGGCAAAACCGAGCAGCGAAACGGGATCCCGCTCCAGTCCTGGCCCCCGCCACCAAAGCCCTCAGTGGCCTGCAGTCTACAGCCCCATGTGAGGAGCACAGAGGAGTGGAGCATCCCGCTCCCTCCCCCAGACCTGGAGAGTGTGAGAATTGGCACTTTGGAACCTTCCTGCCGGCACGGATTCAGAAACAGGTGAGCTCTCTGCGTGCTGCAACCAGATCACCGAGTGGGGGAGGAGATCTGTCCCCATACCTGCAAGGA
The DNA here is from genome assembly GCA_004027595.1 of Dinomys branickii. Classification (NCBI taxonomy): domain Eukaryota; kingdom Metazoa; phylum Chordata; class Mammalia; order Rodentia; family Dinomyidae; genus Dinomys; species Dinomys branickii. The sequence goes on along the minus strand of PVLD010016156.1, from coordinate 36,154 downwards.
ACCCTGGGCGGGCGGGGGAGCGGATTCACATGCCCCACCCAGGTATTCCGGTAGGGAGTAGCCCACCCCACAAACCAGCACCTGAGCAGCCTTTTAAGCTGAACTCTCAGCAGAGAGCTTAAGGGACATTCTCCTGAAGAGAAGGAGTCATTGGAGCAGCCTTTGCAACAGACCTTTGCCTAGTGAACTGCCTGGGTAATTTATTGCTCAATATTTCGAATCTGTAACCCAAAAATGGGAAGACAGAAGAACAAAACGCAGTCTCAGATCTCAACCCCACCCAGAACAAATCCTGGATGCGAGGATATAGGGGAACTAGGAAGCCACATACTTGCAAATTCTGAAATGACTGCATCCGAAATAATGAAACAACTCAAACAGGCCATAGAAGAGCTTAAAGCAGAAATAAGCCACATGCCTGCAATAAACTCTCAGACAAAAAATGAACTGAAATCTATAATGGAAGAAATGTTCCATACACATAGAGAAGAAATAGATAAAAGATTAGAAGAAAGTAGGAAACAAATGGAAACGTTACAAGAGCAATTTAGGAATGAATTACCAAGAATGAAACAGGCCCAAAGAGATTGCCAGGAATTGAAAACTTCCATTGAAAGCTTGCAAAACCACTTAAATGAAACCTAAGATAGAATTTCACACCTTGAAGACAGCATGGCAGCTTATGAGCCTGAAAGGAAGGATCTCATAAAATCATCAAAAACCCAAGAAAAATCAATCCAACAGCTGCAAGATGAGGCAAAACGAAATAATATTCGAGTAATAGGAGTCAGTGAAACAGCAGGAGACAACTCAAATGATATAAAAAGAATATTTGCTGAAATAATAGCAGAAAATTTCCCAAACAAGGTAAAAGATACTGAAGTACAGTTAACTGAGGCATATAGAAACCCAACGACCCATAACCCAAGGAAAACCACACACAGACATATAATAGTCAAGATCCCAGATATCCAGCAAAAGAACACAATATTAAAAGCAGCCAGAGAAAAGAAACAGATCACCTATAAAGGAAAGCCCATAAGAATCACAGCAGACTTCTCAATGGAAACCATGAAATCAAGAGTTTGGAGAGAGATATTACAGATTCTGAGACAAAACAATTTCCAACCCAGACTGATGCATCCTGCAAAACTATCCTTCAAATTGTATGGAGAAACAAAATATTTCCATGACAAAGAACAACTGAAGAACTTCATGAGTGCCAAACCAGCACTGCAAAAAGCACTAAAAGATATTCTAGACAGAGAAAAAAGAGACCACAATCCCAAGAACAGCTATAGAAATAATCCACTAAACAGAACAAGTAAGTAAACAGACAGCAAAAGAAGGAAAACAACAAGTAAATAACATGACTAGAATAAGCCAACATATAACCATTATAACCATTAATGTAAATGGCCTCAATTCACAAGTCAAAAAGAAAAGATTGGAAGAGTGGATAAAGGAACACAATCCAACGATATGCTGTATACAGGAAACACATTTTACTCAAAAGGAAATCCACAGGTTGAAAGTTAAAGGCTGGAAAACAATTCTCCATGCAACAGGTCCCCAGAAAAAAGCAGGGGTAGCTATTCTGCTTGCAGACAATGTAAACTTCAAACCAAAAACAATCAAAAGAGATAAAGAAGGCCATTACATCCTAGCTAGGGGAAAGCTGCAATAGGAAGAGGTAACAATCCTAAACATTTATGCAACAAACAATGGAGCACCTAACTTTACCAGTCAAATCTTAACAGACGTGAAAAATCAAATAATTAATAACACTATTGTAATAGGACACCTAAACACCCCTCTGACACAAAAAGATAGGTCAACTGGACAGAAACTCAGTAAAGAAATAACAGACCTGAACCAAAAGTGTGAACAAATGGACTTAGTAGATGTATACAGAGTGTTCCACCCCACAACATCATAATACACATTTTTCTCAGCTGTACATGGGTCTTTCTCTAAAATACACCACATTCTAGCCCATAGAGCATATCTACCTAAATGCAAAAGAACTGGAATTATCCCATGCATATTATCAGACCACAGTGCAATGAAATTGGAAATTAATGACAAAGAGATCTCTAAAAACCACATAAACACTTGGAAATTAGACAACAACCTCCTAAATAACCAATGGGTCACACAAGAAGTTAAAGAAGAAATTAAAAAATACCTACAAATAAATGAAAATGCAAGTACAAACTAAGGAAATCTGTGGGATGCACTGAAAGCAATCCTCAGAGGGAAATTTATAGCAATGAACTCATTTACAAAGAAAACAGAAAGAGAGCAAATAAACAGCCTAATGCTACACCTCAAACTCCTAGAAAAAGAGCAACAAGCCAAACCAAGAGCCCAAAGAAGGGAGATTATAAAACTCAGGGCAGAAATTAATGCAATTGAGATGAAAACTCCACAAAAAATTAGTGAATCAAAGAGTTGGTTCTTTGAAAGAATAAATAAAACTAATAAATCCCTAGCCAACCTTATCATAAAAAGAAGGGAAAGATCTCAAATTCACACAATAAGGAATGAAAAAGAAGAAGTCACTACATATCCCACAGAAATCCAAAAGATCATTAATACGTACTTTGAAAATCTTTACTCCCATAGGATAGAAAATACAGAAGAAATGGACAGATTCCTAGAAAGGTACAAATTACCAAAATTGAATGAGGAAGACATAAAAATTCTGAACAACCCAATAGCAATTAATGAGATCGAAAACGTCATTAAAAACTTGCCAACAAAGAAAAGCCCAGGCCCTGATGGATTCACAGCAGAATTCTATAAAACATTCAGAGAAGATTTAGTGCCAACACTCTTCAAACTCTTCAATGAAATCGAAAAGGAAGCAACTCTCTCTAACACATTGCAAGAGGCAAGTATTATACTGATGCCAAAACCAGAGAGGGACCCAACCAAGAAAGAAAACTATAGGCCGATCTCTCTAATGAACATAGATGCAAAGATACTCAACAAAATACTGAAAAATAGATTACAGCGAATCATAAGGAAAATTATACACCACGACCAGGTAGGATTCATTCCAGGAATGCAGGGATGGTTCAATATTCGCAAATCAATAAATGTAATGCATCATATTAATACAGTCAAAGACAAAAACCACAAGATCATCTCAATAGATGCAGAAAAGGCTTTCAATAAAGTCCAACATGCATTCATGTTAAAAACCTTAGAAGAAATAGGAATAGATGGCCTCTACCTCAATCTATGACAAACCAACAGCCAACATCATACTAAATGGACATAAACTGAAAACTCTCACTTTAAAGTCAGGAACAAGACAAGGATGTCCATTGTCACCACTCCTATCCAACATAGTTCTGGAAGCACTAGCCAGAGCAATCAGACAAGAGAGAGAAATAAAAGGAATAAGGATAGGAAAGGAAGAAGTTAAACTATCACTATTTGCAGATGACATGATACTATACATGGAGGACCCCAAAAACTCCACAAGAAAACTCTGGGAATTAATCGACAAATTCAGCAGCGTAGCTGGATACAAAGTCAACACCCAAAAAATTAATGGCATTCCTATACACGAACAACAAACAGACCAAGAGAGAAATTGAGGAAACCATACCTTTTACAATAGCATCCAAGAAATAGAAATACTTAGGAATCAGTCTAACGAAGAATGTGAAAGGTTTATTCAGTGAAAACTACAGCACTCTGAAAAAGGAGATTGAAGAAGATTTCAATAAATGGAAAAACATACCCTGCTCATGGTTAGGAAAACTAACATCGTGAAAATGGCCATACTACCAAAACTGTTGTACGGATTCAATGCAATTCCCATCAAACTACCGTTAACATACCTCACAGATCTAGAGAAAATATGCCTCAAATTCATCTGGAACAAGAAGAGTCCCAGAATAGCACAAGCAATCCTGGGCAACAAGGACAAGTCAGGTGAAATCACAATCCCTGACCTAAAATTATACTACAAAGCTACTGTAATAAAATCAACCTGGTACTGGCTAAAAAACAGACCTGAGGGTCAATGGAACAGACTGGAAGATGCAACCACAACGAAAAACCCACTCAGCTACCTAATATTTGACTAAGGGGTTAACCAAACTCACTGGAAAAAAGAAGGCCTGTTTAATAAATGGTGCTGGAAAAACTGGCTTGCCTCTTGCTGAAAACTGAAAATAGACCCAAGTCTATCACCATGCACCAAACTCAGGTCAAAATGGATCACAGACCTCAACATTAAAACAGAAACTCTAAATCTATTGGAAGAGAAAGTAAGTAAAAATCTTGAAGACATAGGAGTAGGCAGAGAGTTCATGAACAAAAATGAAACTGCAAGGGAAACACTTCAAAGAATCAATAATTGGCACCTCATCCTACTGAAAAGTTTTTGTACATCTAAAGAAATCACCAGCAAAGTAAAAAGAAAACCCACAAATTGGGAAAAACTCCTAGCAGACTGTCCCTCAGACAAAGGTCTTCTATCTAGAACATACAAAGAATTAAAAAACGTACCTGTCCAAATTCAAAGACCCAATCCAGAAATGGGCATCTGAGATGAATACACAATTCTCAGACAAAGAAAGACAAATGGCAAATAAATATATGAGAAAATGTTCCACATCCTTAGTCATTCGAGAAATGCAAATGAAAACAACATTGAGATTTCATCTCACCCCAGTAAGACTGGCCAGTATGAAAAAATCATCCAACAACAAATGCTGGCGAGGCTGTGGAGAATTAGGGACTCTGTTACACTGCTGGTGGGAATGCGTACTGGTACAACCACTGTGGAGAGCATTTCAGAGATTTCTCAGCAAACTAGGTTTAGAGGTTCCATTCAAACCAGCTATTCCCCTTCTGGGTATATTCCCAGAAGATCTGAAAATATCATATCACTCTGATATATGTGCACCCATGTTCATAGCAGCGCAATTTGTAATAGCTAAAATGTGGAAGCAACCCAAGTGTCCATCCACAGAAAACTGGATTAAAAAACTGTGGCATTTTTATATAATGGAATATTATTCAGCTGTAAAGAGAGACAGTTTTGGGGACTTTGTAGGCAAATGGTCAAAATTGGAAACCATACTCATAAGTGAAATAAATCAGTGGTACATGAGCAGTCAATGTATTGTGTAACTGGTGTAAGAACCTGAGGGTGGGAATATAAACTAAGAGACATGAAGGAAATCTGTTCAAAAGCAAGAACAGATGGGACGAGGGAAAGGAGAAAAGAAAGAGGCAAAAATGTATGTATGTATGTATGTATGTATGTATGTATGTATGTAGATACATATGTGCAGGAGGGCTAACATGGTTCTACTATTGTATTATGTCACTTAATGCTAAGGAATAGTTGATGACTGGTTATTCAATCAATCTTGTATGTCTGTATGTGTTATCCTGAGCATACACTTTGAAGATATCAATATGCAATGCAGCAACTATTGTTAGTTTTCTGTGGCTTTGTCTATAATTCAATTCTGATCGTACTGTTTTTGTACTACTTTGTGTCTCTTTGTTAATGCTTTGCGGTTTCTTTTTTTTTTTTTTTTCTGTTGTTGATGTAGTTCTTTTTCTATTACACTTTAAAGGAAGGGAAAGAAAGGGAAAGGGAAGACAGGAAAAAAAGTATGTAAGAAAGTAAGTATGTATGTACAGCGTATCTTACATAGTTGTCCTACTGAACTAGGTCACTTCATAGTAAGGAATAGTTGATGATTAATTGATTGATCAATTTTGCATGTCTGTATCTTTGCTCCTGAATATACACTTCGAGGTTATCAATTTGTAAAGCAACAACCATTATTGATTCCCTGTCACCTTGTCTGTAGATCAGTTTTGATTTTATTATTCTTATGCTACTTTGTGTCTGTTTGTTAATATGTCTTCGTTCTTTTACTTTTAAAACATTAAAAAAATAAATTAAATAAAATGTGGCTATGAATGCCTAAGACCAGAAAAAAGTCCCTGCCATGGCTTCTTTCCCAAATCCTTGTCCTACTGTTTGATGACATTACACAGTCACCAAATGCTTACTGAGAATTGAATGAATGAAGGGTTCTTAAAATAGGCTTTCTCTTAGGTAACCATATGACTCAGAACTTCTGGAGCATCCACATTTCTAATACTCTACCCAAATTTCCCATTTAGGCTTACTGACATTTCATGGGTATCCGAATTCTCAGTTCTACACACAGTAGCCCCTGAGGTTTTGATACAGAATGCCAGATGCCAGCTCTGAGGGCAGCGATGGCAACTGATACCTTTGTGGAGTTCATGTATTATAGTTATCTGTGTCCGTGTTTAACAGCACGTTGTAATGCACAAGCCCTGCAATCAATTCTGTGTGCTGAAAGTACAAAAATCAATTACCAAAGAAGGCTTCTTTTTGTATTGCAACTTCTTGCTGTCCCAAGTAATTCAAAAATCATTACAGACCCCACATTCTCAAAAACACTTCTTCACCTCTTTTCTGATAGATTTATTTTTTTAAAAGAAGGAAAGTGGACAGTGTGCTTATTAAAGGGTAAAAAATGTCTTTGTTTTACTGTTATGTCAATTTGAGTCTACAGTGATTCTCTATTTCAATCCTTTATAAACGAAGTTGTCAAATTCAGTCAGTTTAATAGGTAAGTTGAAGAGAAACCAGGATCCTCATGCGGACTGCTATGAAACCATTTTTCTGTTTTATTAGTCACATTAGCATTCTATTGCCCTTTAAATGTCACAAGTTCAAGAGCACAGCTGTACGCATCCTGGAAATATTTCTTCTTATTGTAATAAAACATGAGGATACAATTTCAAGGACATAGATAGAGTGACAGAGAAACCACCAAATAAAATTTGAAAAGGTGACGTGGTTACAGATAAGAAGGTGGGCTGTTTTTCCACCAAAGCTTTATTACTGTTCTACAAGAAAGCTAACCAGGGCATCAGTTCACTTATTGATATACGCTGTTTTTCCTTTCACATCTAAACTGTAATTAGAAAGATGTAATTTCTTCACTCCTAGACATGCAGAACAACATAGCATTCTCTTTTCCAGGTATGTGCTGCCCCGTAATACACTGGATGTCGTCTCCCGAGCTCCATTATGATGGTTGCAGGGAAGTGCGCAGTTAGAACTTCCCAGTGTCTCAAACCCACACTCAGCTAAGGCAAGTCAAATGGGGAAAAGCAAAGAATAAGTGCATTCTGCGTTTCCCCACGTGTCAAGTCCACATTTAGTGCACATAACGAAGGAGTGAAATGTGGCTTTCACCAGTGTCCTCAGTGACTGATGCCCAGTAAGTGCACAGAGAGGACTGTGTCCTTTACCCTCTTCTCTTTATCACAGTTTGTAATTCTTTATGAAATCTTGCAGTGTTATTTCACATTCCTTCTTAAGTCCTTTTGAGCTCCCCTTCCAAGGTACTTCCGTAGCCAGCCCTCTTCCATTCTCCCTGTCTTTTAGGACGGGTGAGTTATTCATCCTGAGCCTTCCAGTTTGTTTCTCTGACATCTGATTCTTCATTTCTATTTTGTTTACTGAACTGTGATCAAAATTAACTTTCTTACACATAAATCCAGATATGTGTTCCTTTTGATAAACAGTTTGCTTTCTTCCTATTGTGCAGTTCAGTGAGTCCCAAACTATTGTGAGAAAAGCGAGAGCATACAAACTCTTTAGCTCAAAATAAAGACAGGGCAGAGCAATCACCATGTGGTCCACAGGAAAGTTTCTTCTTTTGTTAGAATGAGAACAACAAAAATTACATGAGCTTAATCAGTAATATGAATGCATTGATTTCATCTAATTCACTTGATTTTGAGTTCTTAATCAAGATCTTGAACTAGAGATTTCTGACTCAGGAACTTTCATTCACGGCTTCCGCCCTCAGTGTAGCTGCTTCCCCTTTTCCTTCTCACAGCTAACATCCCCAAACACTAGGTCGGAGACTTTTGGAAGCTCATGAACTCTCCTTTTCAAAGGGTTTCACCCTAGAGGAAAAGATTTTTCCTTTGGTAATAAGGTTTCCAAGGCTTGGTGGTTCTGCTTGGCTGGCCTGCTAAGGCACTGTACTCTGAAACTCCCTTGTAGTTCCCTTGGGAGTGGCTGGGGTTGCGTGCTTTCTGAGGAGGCTGCTCTACCCAAGTGAAGAGTGTATGTTATCAGGTTCTGGAATCCACCCATTGGAGGCATTTCCGGCCAAGCACAGAGAGCCTGTCTATGACTAACCCTTTCTCAGGAGGAAAGAAGCATGCAATGTGAACATGGCGGAATCATTTTTAAAAACTCTGGAAATTAACCAGTGAAGGCAAGAACTGAGAGGCTGGGACCCAGGAAAGAAGAATAAGGATGCGGGAATTTCCACTCTCACCCTAGCACTTCTGCTGAAAACATTTGCCAGTTCTACACAGCAGAGTGAAAGGACAGCAGAAACCCACTGTCAGTCAGAGTTCGGCCCACGGCTAGCCTGAAGGGCCACCTCTTAAATGTAAGGACAAATCTTTGGGGAGACTGGAAGAGGATTGTGGAAGGGGGAAAAGAGGAACGTGCAAGAGGAAGGGAATAAAAATGATCAGAATGAGATGTGTGTATGTACCAGCTCCCCAAAGCAAATGTAATTGTTATGTATGAAAATATATACCAATGAAAAAACTGAATACCTTCTGAACAAGCTTAAGAACAATCCTCAGCAGGATCTGATTACTTACACACTGTCTTGATCCATTTGTGCTACTCTATAGAACACTGTGAACTGGGTAATGTAAGAAACACAGATTTATCTTTATACTTTGAGAAATCCAAGATCAACAGGTCAGCCTCTGGAAGGCCTCAGCTTTCTTGCTGTGTAATAACATGAAGAAATATCACCTGCTGGGGCGCTGAACTCATCCTCTGATCAGGGGCCCCCTTCTCCAATAAATAGCAAATGTCCTCTCTTGAAAACAACACTAATCCATTCCTGAGCACAGAGCCCTCATAACCAATCCCCTCATAAAGGTCCCAACTCCCCCTATCACTGCGTTGGGAATTCAGCTTCTGGCACATAACCTTTGGGAGATACATTCAAGTCCTGACGTGTCATAAAGATGAAACACATAAGGAACTATTCCAGAGGCTCCAATTATTTCCTACAGCTTTCTGGAGTTCACATATCACAAAACTCACCCATTTACCACACACAGCCCAGAGGTCCATTGGTCCTGACAGATCTGACAGCCTTCCCCTCTCTCTCTTCTCCCAAACGAAACATATTCTGTCCTCAACAGCAGCCACTCTTCAGTTCCCCTCGCCCCAGTCACTGAAGACCCCTCCCCCAACTTTCTCTTTGTGTGTATTTCTCGTTTATGGCCATTTTACACAGGCAGAATCATACAATATGTGGTCTTTTGTGATTGGCTTCTTTTAGACCTAGGAGTGAACTTTTTGCATGATATAGTAGTTGCACTTAACATTTTGAAAATTACTTAACTTTTGTACCACGTGCCTTCACATTTTATATTCCCATCTGCAATTTATGGAGACTTCACTCACTGCCATCCTAGCCAGCAGCAATGACTATCTTTGTTAATTATAGCCACCTTAGAGTACGTGAAGAGGCATCACATTATGATTCAAATTTGCACTTCTCTAAGATGCTAAATATTTTTCTATTTGTTGATTGGTCATCTATACATCTTCCCTAGGAAATTATTGAAATGATTTGCCCACTTTAATTGGTTTGCCACCTTGCTGAACGCATTTATTAGTTCTAATATTTTAAGGTGAAGTCATTATGATTTTTTCCACCATGAGACCATATAATTAGTAAATAGAATTATAAATCTTTTTCCAATTTCAATTTTTTATCTTTGTTTTTGCATTTTACATTTTGTCAGCATTAGTGTATGTTTGTAATACGTAACAATGACAGTCGTCTTTGGAACCAGCACATTTGCATATCAAATCTTGGCCATTTCTACTCCCCTTCCTTCTCCTTCACCCTCCATTCTCCACCCTCCCCGGGGCCCCTCTCATCTCCTCAGTGTCTCCTCCCTGTTTCCTGGTTCCTCACTAGTTTCTTTTCTTTTGCTCTTTAAATTATTTATATTTCAGGTTTCTTGTACAAAGGAAACCATATGATATTTAACTTCTGTGCTTGATTTATTTTACTTAGCATCGTTATCAAGATGCAACAATTTTCCTATAAATTATTCAAATTTATAATTTTCTGTAGCTGAATATTATTCCATTGTGTATATCACATTTTTATCTATTCGTCTGTTGATGGGCATAAGAACCGCCTCTATAATTTAGTTATTGTAAATTGCGCTGACAGAAACACAGGTATACATGTGTCACTTTGATGTGATGATTATGACTCTTTCGGGATACCCAGAAGTGACACAGTTAAGCCAAATGGAATTTCTATTTTCAGCTTTCTGAGGACCATTCATTCTGACCTCCATAGCGATTGCACTGGTTTACATTCTTTGTCACACCAAATTGCACAGGCTAAAATCTTTTGCAATGTTGGACAGACACAGTAAGAGGAGCATAATTCTTTTCCTGTGATAGCTGGATGCCTTCCCATGATGTCCTTTCTCTGGTTAAGGAAGTTTCCTCTCTTCCTTGTTTGTTGGATGTTTTTGTTACGAACTTTTGTTATCCATGTGGATTGATGTGCTGTCTAATGGTCTGTCATTTCAACCCAAAGGACTCTTCCCATCACTCCTTCTTACAAAGCAAGAATTCTAGTAACATATCTCACATTTGTTTATCTGAGAATATCTCAATTTCTAATTTATTTATTTTCAGAAAGTTTTTTACTGGATATGGAATTCTGTTAACTATCCTTTTTCAGCACTTTGACAATGGCATGCCCCTTTCTGCCGTCCAAGTTTTCTTATGGACCCAATTGAGAGCCTCATGTTTGTAATAAGCCTCTTTTCTTTAGTTACCTTTAAGATCTTTTCAATGATCTTTGACTTTTGCAAATTTCACTATGACATGTCTAGGTCTAGATCTCTTTGGGTTTGTAGTACTTAGAATCTATTGAACTTGGTTTGTTCTACTGAGAGTCTGAATGCGTAAGTTAATGTTTTTTCATCACATTGAAAAACATTTGAACATCATGTCTTCAAATATTCTTTCTATGCCTTTCTTGTTTTCCTTACATTTCTAAAATTCTCTGTGTATATGTGTCAGGAGGTTTGATAGCATCCTACAGGTCCCCAAAACTCTATTTAGTTTTCATTTCTTCTCCTTTATTCAACAGATCTAAACACTTTGGTTGTTATTCCCACTCAGATCTATCATTAGCTCATGTAGTGAAGTTTTCCTTTCAGTTGTTTTTCTATTTGGCATAGATAGAAAGATACATACACACAGACATACATACATACACTCACACATGCATGCATGGTCTTTGGTGAGACTTTAATTCTTTGGCCAATTCTTTATCTACTAATCTGAGCCACTTCAAGAACATTGATTACTGTTTTTACTGTTAATGCTGGTAGCTCTGCTCCTTCACATGCCTGAAACTTTTGTTAGAACTTGAACATTTTAGATACTATGTTGTAATTCTAGTATTGGGTGCCTTCACTCATACACACCCACACATATTCAAGAGTTTGTTTTTTTCTTATTATAAAATATATGTTTCGCTACTTTCTTATACTTAATCTATATGTTGAAAGTTGTGACATCTGAATTCATGCCTAACCTTTTTCTAAAAATTTTTGTTTCTACTTTTAAGACTGGATTCCTGGGGAACACATCAGAGTCAGTATAATTTAGTGGCCTCCCAGAGATGGACTGGCCGATACCCCTTCATGCCTTGCCTGTGTACCCCCAACCCCAAGTTTTACCATTTGACTGCATATAGGAATGCATGCCTTTGGGGTCAGGGCAGAGCATTAGGATATTTCATACTGCTGTGCACAGCCTAAAGGTAAGCCAGAGGAGACTATCTCATGACTTTTCCAGCCCAGTGTCTTTCCTGGTCTCTCACACTGCGTTTTCCTTTCATGAAGCTTTTGCATCACAATGAATATAGCAGCATTTCCAATTTTTTAATTATTATCTAAGTTGCCTTTTAAAATTCTACCCAAGCTTTTATTTGCCTCTACTGAAATAACAGCCTTAGACAGCTGAGATGTTGCCAGAAGTTTGCTATTATTTTTGTAGTAACCAATAAGCTTGAAATTCATACAAAATTAGCAAATACCTAAAAAAAAACACCAAAGCTTTTTAGAACATATGCAAATAAAAATAGAAAACACGAATAGCACTATTATGATTAAAATAGTAAAACTCATAATTAGCACTTTCCCCAAATAAGATTTCCAGTCTCAGAGAACTTTACCAATAAATTCTTCAAATCTTTAAGGGATAAGTAATGATATTAAACAAATTTTATAGGGACTAGCAAAGAGCATCAGAATCATAATAAAAACCTTAGAACATTATAAGAGAGCAACTAAAACTAACCTCATTTGTAAACATCCCAACCACACGCTGTATTAGCAAACCGTATCACACAGAGAATAAAAAAAGAAAATATGCCACCATATATTGAAATGAAAAGCAAGGTCATTGTAAAGTTGAGGATCAATGTAATTCTCCAAATCAATAGAATAAATACAATGATAAATTCAGAAAACATTTTATATTTGTTCATGACAAAATCGCTCAGCAAATTTAAGAATTGAAGGCAGTAAATTAATCTGTTAAAGGTTCTATAAAATAAGCCAGCAAAGCCCACACACATATTTATATATGGGAGCAAATATAGACATGTACACATACATGCACAAATGCATTATTCATGTTTTCCCATTTTTGTGGGCCTGGGAGGAGGTATAGCCTTGACAGCGCACAGATACTCTATTTTCTACCACAAGGAACCATGGTTCCTCAGAGGAAATGTTAATTTCACCTCTGGTACAGGGAAAGCAAAAAGTATCTCAGAAATATCTTTTATTCCAGGGAGCAAAATAGTGCTCCTCAAAAAAAGACATATCAAAAGAACCAATTAGAAAGTACAACCATTGGCCAAATTTAGGACAATTTGAGCATCAAAGGAAATTAAGTAAATAAATGCCCAGCACAAATGCATGTACATATATGCACCAAAAGTTTTGAAGAACATGTAGAATCTTCCAGAGTTTAGGTTTAGCTGGTATTTTCTCAGATTAAGGTATGGCATGTGATAATAGATTGTGACATACAGTGGAAAAAAATACCATGACATGCAACAACCTGACTTAAAACTAGAAACAGGCTATTGAGTGAAAGAATAAAATGCAAATAATATACACATGTGATTCCTCTCACATAAGGTGCAAACCAGGCAGCCCTCACCCACCATGTAAGAAGTCAGCATCCTGGTTCCCTGTGGGCTTGAGTAGGCAGCTGTGAGGACAAGAGCACCAGAAAGGCTTGTCAAACACACACATAACGCTGAATGTGAAGCCTTGGGTAGCCGATACACGGGGTTTCTTCCCACGCAGTTATTTATGCATGGGAGGCACAATAATACTAATTCTCTATCTCTCTGGTTGGTTTCGTGACAACAAAAATTATATAACTACCATAAATTCATGATATTAGGAATTTCAAAAATTATCTGAATGTTTGACTTAGTCCTGCAAGTTAGCCATTCCAATCTGACATTTTGATGATGAGACATCTGATAACTTTTTCAAAAACGTGTTTCACTGTTTCACAGATGCTGAAAATGAAATTAAATTTATAGTTTTAACAAAAAAATACATACTTGGCTTTGTAATTTTAGTGATAGTGAGACTACTGCAACATTCTACAAAGAAACTGACTTTGTACCCCCGAAAATAGTAGGATGCACTGCATGAAGTTATTGGAATAGCTTTTTCTAGCAAATGATGATGGAGCTAATTCTAACTTTCCAGGATGAATGTTATGGTGGTAACAACTTCTTTAAGTGATTTCTGGGATTATATATTGAATTAGTATTATTACCCTTCAGTGTGTCATTAGATGTTTAATGAATGTTTTTACACAGATAGCCATGGTCACTGTTATCCAGGAGACATATAAAAGAAACCATTATCTCACTACTTTAATATGCTTCTTTGCTTTAGTTCTCTTAAAATCCTTCCAGAAGAAAAATGCGTGCACGTCCTCTCATTCTTTATGCCTCTCTGGGGCTTACATTAGTTGCTAATTGCAGTAGCCTGTTTCATCTAGTTTGGTCCACTGGGATCACAGACCTTTGTGAGACTACTTATTGATAGTACCAGGCATAAATTGCTATTTATTACCAACATATATAATGTGCCAGGAAATTTCTTCTTCTTGTCAAGAAGAAATTTCTCTTAGATGGGGAGATTTGCATAAAAATAGATGTTTACATTTTATTTGTAAGGGATATGGCTACTCTTATTGTCATCTCTGCTAGATTCAGAAAATGCAAACAAAAAAATAAGAATGTGATCAGGAAAAACCTAAACCATGAGCTCATGTACATTGTCCCAATCTCAGATGCAACAAATGCGTGCAACATCAGAAATTAGTGAGTAGATGAAAATAATATATTTCTATCATTAATACAACAGAGCAGCCCCCATATAAAATCCAAACAGTGAAAGGTTTTTTGTATACAAGCTTAGAAAGGAAACTTTGCCTTAAATTTCATTCTCAGTGTTTTGAAATCCACTCCAGTGACACTTGGGGAGAATCATGTGTTCAGCATGCATTTGCCCCCAAGTCATTCCTATCTCCTCACACTCCACTTCCCCATTTCTTGTAAAATGGCGATTTGTCTTACAAACACAGTTCTCTGTGGTCTCTTAGGACAATAAATTAAAAAAAACGAACAAAAAACAAAAATCTTGAAAAGGTATTACTGCTATATATTGTTCAGTTAATGCATGAAAGGTTGAGCACCCTTAATGAAAAAATCTAAAATCCAAAATGTTCCAAAATTCAAAATGTCTGAATGTTGACATCACATGAGTGAAAATTTCCATACCATACATCATTATCGCATGCACAAAATTATTTAAAATATGTATAAAATTACTTCCAGATTATAAATATAAAGTATATACAAAACATAGTAAATTTCATGTTTATTTTTATGAACTTAAGATCCTGTCCTGAATATATTTCATCACATATATGCAATTATACAACAGTAAAACTGTTCTAGTTCCAAGCATTTTGGTTAAGAGATACTCAACCTACATAGGAATTTTTGTTCTTTGTCAGTGACCCTACAAAAGAACTACCTGTTTCTCTTTAGAAATGAATTGCATTCCCTTGATAGAATAGCTACTATCTAGAATCATGACAATACCCACAAATCATTCATTAGCAAAGCTATTCCCAAATCAGGCTGCTTAATACAATCCATTAATGTGATTGGAGACTTGTCAAACTAGCCCTAGTGTTCTGGTGTGGGTGCATATGTGCATACATGTATGCACACATGTGTTTTATTTATATTTTAGAAAAGGAACTGTAAAAGATTTTTTCTAATTTGGAAAAAATAAAATACAGTTTCTTTGAATAGTCTTACGACCTATTCTATTGATTGAATCGAATCAATAAAGAGGGTGGAATGTATGTTATTTCTTGTAACATTCTTTGACAGACACTAGAATCTTCACCATGTCTCTGGCACTGAGCCTTGGCAGTTAACACTCCAATTTAAATAGGCACTTTATAGTTTTGCTTCTTTTCTCCATTTTATCTTATCTGTGTCAATTTTCACATTTGGTAAAGTTGAAGGAAAAAAGGAAAGAAAAATGTGTATCTAGTAGCAGTGTTAATGACTGTCCTTAGAATTATTTCAGCTATTTGCATTTTAAATAAATTTCCCACACACAAGAAACAGCCTGTCCATCTGCATTATTTAATGGAAATTTAAAGCATATGTCCTGCCACAGACTGAATCAGGACTTGAATGTGGGCACACAATTCATGCGTTATTCCCCTTGGCTGGGGAATAATGAGGCCCCTTTTGTACTAATTTGTTTTTACTTCTGCTATTTTAGCACAATTGGATCTAAAAAGAAAATAGAGATACAAAGAAAATACAAGTCAAAAGTAATTGGGGTTCGACTTGCGTGACGACAGATATTTGAGTTGTTTTTCCAGGCTGATGTTGCTTATTAGTTTTTGTCTGTCTTCTTTAGAAAAGGACATGAAAAAATAGTTGAAATAACAAGAAAGACGCAGAACTGATTTAAATTCTCTGCCTTTCAGTTGAATTTTCAGAAAGCATCCTCATGCTCTTCAATTTATTAATGATTTCTAAATTCAAGTAACTTGCTTATGAATACAAGGATTTTAAGAATTAATTTTCTAAAGCATGGCACCTTGTAGCCATGTCAGATTTCCTCAGATCCAAAAATATAAATAAATAAAGCAAAGATCAGAACACGGTAAATATAGAAACTGTGAGAATAAAATGTTTGCATCACAGTCTAGAACACCCCAAAGCTAACTTATGCCAGCTGGGATTTCACTTCGCAATATAAATTTTACAACTGAGCTTAGTAATGTCCTAGCTGTCCACAGAGAGGCTCTGAAATAGGAACAGACAAAGCCTGCAGGGGAAGAAGCCCAAGCTCCAAAGTGAAATCCTAAGCCATATGAAGACATTTTGGCCTCTAAGTTTATTCATTTTTATGGATTTGGAAGTGATCAACAAAGCAGTGTACTCTTCCCCACCAGAGATGAGACTTTCCATTGCTGTCTTCAGTGGGTGGCTGCTGGGACCATCTTTGAAATATCCACACATGCCAGTCCCCTGCAGGAAGAGGCTGATGCCCATCTGCACTTGGTAGGTGACTAGGAAGACAGAAACCCTTTAGATTTAGAAGCCAGGCCAGTGAGTCAGTGCTGTTGCCTCCATCTACTCTTTGTCTCTCAAACTTTTTCACCGGTAAACAGGTTCAAAGTAAGAGAGGGAAGAAAGAGGAGAGGGGAGAGGTCCAGCAAGAAGAAGAGATATAGACAGAGATGGAAACAGGCAGCAACACAGAGAATCCTTGAGACAGAGAAAGACGAGTCTAAACACAGAGCAAGGCAAAAAGAAGGCAAAGAGACAAGAGAGAAAGAGAAAGAAAAACAGAGACAGGAGAAAGGGGGGGAAGTGAGAGAGAAATAGAAAAAGACGACGACACAGGACGAAGAGGCGAAGAGACTTCTCAGACATCTCCCTGGCATATGTAGGAACTTGGGAGCTGAGGTTGTTACAGTCTATGAGAGCAGCCGAGGAAGACCCTAAAGGGCATACATCTTCCCAAGGAATCTAATGCATAAATTCCATTGTTTCTGAACTCTGTATATTAGCGATCTCAGGCCTTTGTAACAGCCTAGTTCCTCAAAGAATTCAAAGGAATTTCTGTAGCCACCCTTGTGCCTTTGCGTTAAGCCTGTAGCATTGTGTATGGTAGCTGTTACCTAAGTTTGTTCTTCAGATCTACACTGGCAAATAGGATCCAAGAAGTTGTGAATTTAAAAGCTTTCAGGAAATATTCCTAGAGATAATCTGCTAATCAATCAAGTAGTAATGAATGTCTATAAAATATTTTTAAATGTTTAGCATTTAGCATTAGAATGATAAGCTTATTTTTACAGAAAGCTTATCATCCAATGGATAGCGAATTCACACATTTGTTGAGCAATTACTTTGTGCAAGACAGTATTAAAAGTGTAACTGACGTAAGAATAAAGGAAAGAAATGAGCTCCTTACCCTGAAGAAACTCACATTTTAACGAGGAAGGTAAAACAAATGCATTGTCGGCCTGATGCTCAGTGGACTATATGAAGAACAAGAAGGATGGAAACATGATGAACTGTAAGAAGGAAACTGAGTCAGAAACAGAGCCTGAAGAAATTTTGAATTGGGATGTGAAAGTCTCTTGCCAGGCCTGCTACAGGGTCAAGGAACAACCCAAGGGTATCGCTGCTGCTCCAAGGGAAGGTCCTGATAGGCAGTGGGCTGGGGACTGTGCCTAGCGGAGTAAGAGAAAGCCTTGCCCTCCTTACTTAATCATTCAAGCCTTGGAGTCCTTCCAAGTATAAAGTTGAATGCGATTTCTAATTTATTCTTACATGTTTTTTACATGTTTTTAAAAACACTAACAAAATTACAGAAAATGGTAAAATGAGCCTATTAACCAGTCTCAAAACTGTCTTCAACTTTTTCCTTAATTCCCTCAGGGGTGCAGTCCATTTTTGCTTTGCAAAGGGAACTCATCCAGGCCACTCTAAAGCAAGTTGTGCAGATCATATCATTTTACCTTCTCGAATTATGTGAAGACAGTGGAATATTTGTCCTGTTGACTTTCCCACTATCCTGGACTGAACGGGATTCCTACAACATTCATATACTGAAGCCTTGATGCCCGGAACCTGAAAACATTATCTGTATTTGGAGATGTGACTTTTAATCCTTAATAAGTTTAACTGAAATCATAAACCTTAAGTAAGTTTAAGTGAGATTGTAAGAGTGGAGCCCTGATACAGCATGATTGTGCCCTTACAAGAAGAAAAGCCACAAGAATGTGCTAGATGAGAATGCAGCGAGAAAGTACCGTTTTCAAGTCAAGGAGAACAAACCCTGCCCACACCTTGATCATGGACTTTCAGCCTCCAGAACAGTTAGAAAACACATCTCTTTTTCAAGCCACCTAGTCTGTGGTGTTTTGTTACAGCAGCCCCAGCAAACTAATACTCCTACGTTCTGAGTTGAACATGACTCCCAGCACCCATAGTTTCAGCTAACTGGCTGTAGAAATTGCTCTGGTGGCCTGCCCAAGTCACCTACAATGGATCACCTCCAGCTCCCATGAGTGACAGTGGCTAAGTGCTCACAGATGTCTCCCTTCTCTGACGAGCTCACTGTCAGGAGCTAGAGTTGCTGATTGCCTGCAGATCTCCTCCTGCCTGTAGACATGGCTGACCTGCATGGGGTGCTCGCTTTGCATGACCATAATGAAATACCTGGTGCCGGCTTCTTGGGACATACCAAGAAGTGCATTCTGGTTCACAGTCCCGGAGGTTCAGTCAGGACTGGGCAGCCTGAATGGTCTGGGCTTCTGACAAGAGAATTACATCACAAAAAGAATGCTAGACAGGTGACCGGGCCACAAGCCAGGAAGTTGAGAGGAAAAGAGAGGATGGGTTGGGTCCCTTAAACTTTTGTGGACACAGATCAGTAACCTAGGACTTCCCACAAAGCCTTAACTTTTAAAGGTACCACCTTTCAATAGAACCATCCTGGGAACCAAGTCTTCTCCATATGGGCATTTGAGGGACATTCAAACATTCAAAACACAATACACACACGTACAACAGCCTGGCCCACCTGGCTCGTGTGCAGTAGGAGAAGAAACTCTCTTTGGTGTGTCATGCTCTTGAGCAATGTGTATCAGGCCAAAGTTTGAGCATCCCTGAGACCAGACGGCAGCTCTTTCCCCTGCCATCTCTGCCATCTTTGACTTCACAGCTACAACGTTTCCTGAAAAGTGTTTTCTCAACAACCTTGTGCACTGAGTGTCTGATGGGGAAGTATGAACTGAGGCACCCTGTAGCAAGACAGGTCCCAAGACATAGATCTCATGATGCGACTATGGGATCTGCTCACGGGTTGACCGGAAAGCAGTTAAGTACCTGTGGTTGATAGGAGGTGGGAGTGACAGCACTGAGAGGTACCTTGTGTTGGCCGAGGTCTGCACTTGTAGTACTTAAAAATAGACAGTGCCTGCTCTTTCCCTCACATTGAAAAAATGAGGGGAATGGGAATTATGCGGACTGTGTCTGTGTGTGGATGTCGCTAAGTGGCATGGTTTTGCATAGGCATAGCTCTGCTGCATCACAGGTCAGCATATAATGCGCATGTTAGTAATCTTGCTAAGGGGTATTTAAATTGATACTCTTCTTGTGCACAACAAAATGTCCAAAATTCATACTGCCCACAGAGCCCCGTTCATTAAGTGGTAGTGTTTAACCTCTCCAATTTATTGTAAAGGTATCTGAATTGGGATGGATGTGTAAAATCCAATGAATTCAGACAAGTTTTTTTTAAATGAATGCTAATATAGAACAACAAACAAAAATCAAGTTTGAGGACTTTTAATTTCATGATTTCATTTTTTCCCAAATATTTGAAAATATTTGAAATCAGTAGATTTAATATCATCTTTAATTCCCCTTCTGAGTGTTTTTCAGAAGAATTGAAAACATCAAACTACAGCAATATATGTGCACCCATGTTTATAGCAGGACAATCCTTAATAGCTAAATTTTGGAAACAACCCAAATGCCCATCAACTGAGGAATGGATAAAAAAGATGCAGTATTTTTATATAACGGAGTACTACTCTATAGAGAAAGATAAACTCAAGGCTTTTATGGGTAAATAGATACAACTAGAGATCATGCTCATAAGTGAAATAAACCAGGCTTGCATGTGTAAACATTGTATTATCTCCTTAGTATAAGAAACTGAAAGAGTAAATAAGATCCAAAAGGTCTTAAGTACTATAAATATTGTGAAAGGGGAAGAATCTGCTTAAAAGGAAAGTACAACTGGGATGGGGGAGGAAGAAAAGAAGGAAAGAGAAAATATACCTATATTTACATACAAGATAGCTAAGGTAATTGTACTACTAATTTCTATTAGTTCATTGAAAGTAGTAGTGCTTTTTTGTTTGATCAATTTTGCACGCCTATATCTTATAATCTGAGCACCTACTTTAACGATAACAATATGCAATATAATAACCATTGTTAATTTCCTATCATATTGTTTTGAAATTCTGTATCATTTTTGTTTTTCTCTTTAAAATAAAAATAAAAATACTTTCAATTCTTAGATAAATTTAAAAGCAAATTAAATTGAAAAATCGCCCAAAATCTAACCTTCATTAATTCTTCATAAAATACTTAAACCCCTATATATTGAAAGCAAATCAGTTTCAAGGATTAAATTTTAAAAGTTTCAAGCAATGCAGTGATATAAACTGAAGTAAAATGATGGAAACACAGGTAATGTTATGTACAGTTGACATGTGGTAAAATTATGCTTAATTCCTACCCAATTAATCATGTATTATTTCTCATACTATCTTTAACATTTGTACAAAAATATTTGGTGCTCAATTCTGCGGGAAAGGAGAGAAAGAGGAAGTCAAAATTATTGAGGCGTGATATATAAATATATTAACTCCTCATCATGAATGCATTCTTTATGTATCTCAAACATACTAATAAAAAATAAATAAAAAATTAAGAGACAACCTCATTAGGAGAGAGATTAAATTTAAATCATTAAAATCTCATTTCTAAATCAAAGTTTAGAAATGCGGGGTGCTCTCCGTGGCCTTGATCACACATGGTGTTTACTAGGAGTTACAGGGTGAAGCCAATAGTATTTCCCACGCCTGAATCTGCAGGATGAGGACTTAAAATGCCAGCACATAAGGGAAACATGCCTACCTGTGTAAAATATGGCAAAACATAAAGTACAACAGTATATTAAATCAATTGTGTATATAATATAAGAATAATTATACTCTGCACAATAAATATAATTTGTAAACAGTTTTACAGAGAAGAATTAAAGATGATGCACTCATGTGTAACACACCACGTCTGACTGTGCCTCAGTGCCACTCTTTAAAATACTCGGTCCTGTCAAAGCCATGCTCTATATTAACTTATCCCCTAGTTGTGCCCCACGTATTTGCATCAATAATTTCAGAAACTTATTTATTGAGTTCAATGCTTACAATTCTTCCAATTATCTTCTCAACACAGCCTCCCAAGTCATTTATATTCCCCTCCCATCAGTGCCACTATCAATTTAATCCTGTGGATTTAACAATCTGCCATTTTAAGAGACAGGAGTGATTTGCCCTAACAATCTTTATCTTCAATAAAAATGTAAACTTTAATTAGTTTCAATTTGCATCTTTTGTGAGAGAAACACATAACTGATTAACTTGTATATATTATCTGTAATGAATTGGTTATTTCTTATTTCTTTGAACTATAAGTTGCTCACAGATCTCAATGTACATTTGGATCAGAAGTAATTCTTAAGTTTCTTAATTTAAGCTGAAAGAACCACAATAATCCAAGTCTGGGTTAGAGTCCAGCAGCCTCATAAAGCTGAACTTCAGTTAAAGATTAATACCATCCTCTAATATCTTAAATGATACTAAACTGAAGAATACAACTTTGACACAAAGAGTGAATTAGCGCTGTACGTGGGCATGATTTGTGTGTGCAATGTGTACTTACAGTTATGACAAAGATACTTCAAGTGTACAGAAATCTATGTAAACAACTAAATTTCTGTTACATAAAGTGCTGATGTAGAAAATACCCATCAATAATTCTTGTTTTACATAGTTTCATTTGTAGTTGAGGGGTTTACTTCAAGATAAATTTCCTTAAGTTCTAGTGTCCTAATGAGAGGCATTAGCATATTCAAGTGCAGTTAAGTTTCACACTTAATAAGAAATGCACTGCATAAAAACATATTTAAAAAACACATATATTGAAAGAAACCATCTTTAAACCTCTTTAAACCATCTACATGATGTAAGTGACTGAGGACAATGACAGTGAAAATCACATAACTTTTATTGCCCCTGCTTTCATCCCTCTGTATATGCTCACATCTCGCTGTTTTCTTTCATTATTGAAGCTTAAACATTCATCAAAGATTTGATCAGTACATAGCATATGATTTACTGTATTAAGAGCCTTAAGTAAAATCTGTAGAAAATTAGCTTCCTTCCATCAGGGAGACTTTTCTACATTTCAATAGTACAAATAGAACATGTATTATAGTAGAAAAATATAAAAAATAATAAGAGCATAAATGTGCAGAGTAGCATCATAGGCTTTCTCTGCGTGTTAATGCATGTGGCAAGAGAATTCAGGAAATCTTCCTGGAGGATTTCACATGGGAGCTACTTCTTTGAGCTCAAAGAAAAGAATGAATATTACACATAAAAAGTAAAGTCATAAGTAATACTTAGGGCATGACAGTAGTTCCAGTCCCACAAGCTTGTTTTGTGTTTTGTCTCACTTCTGTAATTGTGTCCTGCAATGTTTTACTACCTGGAAGTGTTTAGAAACCAGGGTCTGTGAATGAGAGTTTTAATCAGCAATGAAAGCATGGGCCAGACTGTAAGACAGTGAAGAACACTTAGATGAGAGAATTTTGTTTTGTGAAAGATAAAAGTGAAGTTTTTAGAACAAGGAATAATTAGATCAAGTCTACTGAGAAACCAGAAGAGGAGACTGGAGTCCAGCAGGCCATTTAGACCCCTCTGGGAAGCATAGCTTGGCTAAAGACGGTGAACACAGTATCGCAGCAGCCACTGAGCTAAGCACTCGGCATAGAACACCCTTTCCTCCACGTGAGGCCAGGACTGCTGCAATTCCCACCTGTGTTTTAAGTTGGAAAGTGAAGCGTGTGCATTGTACTCAAGGGTAAGAGGAACAAGCCACTTGCTCGTCTTGCAGCAAATGAGTTAAGGACACAAAGGATGCACCCGTAACACTAAGCTATGCAGCTTCCAAGACTAAATGACCATGAGCATAAGATCTCTTCAAGGCTTGAGGCTTATGTGGTGGATTGACAACTGGTGGTCAACTTATAATACCCAGCTGAACTAAGTATGCATGGTGCTGGGTATGGGAGGCCCACCTGAAAATTGTTGCCTGCAGCATAGGAAGCAGAACTGGAGAAGAAGTTAGGCTGTTGGGAGCTGGCAGAAGCTGTAAGGAGCTGTTGGTTCTCTTGCAGGAGCTTGTCATGCTGGCTTTCCTAATGAACTCAGCTGTTTTCATCCTCCGAAGAGCTTGAGACCTTGGCACTGAAAATGGCTTCAGTTCACTTTGGGGAAGCTCTGGTCTTCACTTTGAGCATCGTTTCCTGGCTATGGAGGGGAATATGGTGCACTGCCAGTCTCTATAGAAGTTTACTGTGTTAACTTTCCTGATAGGAACTCAGCTATCTTCATCGTAAGAGGAGCTGTGGACCTCACTGTTGCTGAGGATGGCTGTGGTACTTTTTAGGGGAGCTCTGGTTCTCATTTTGATTGTTGCTTCCTGACTCCAGTGCAGTTCCCCCAGCCTGCTAGCACAGATCCTTCATCCTGCTAGCACAGACTTTCTAGATTCCACCACTGGCCTTTGAGCCTTCCCTGTGCAGATCTGTGAAACAGGCTTGCATGAGATGTTGCACGGGCTCTGGGCCTCAAGATGGACTTGTGGGAGGCATTGTAATGGGCTCCAGGTCTTCAGCTGGATTTATACAGGACATTATTGTGGGTTCCAGGCCCTCAGCTGGATTCTTTTGTCCTCAGTGTGTGGACAGATTTCCTGCACTCTCTTGTGTATGATTCTTTGGGTGACTATTACAAACAATCTTATAAACTGTGTCCTGTATTACATTGTTCCCCTTGCAATAAGCCCCAAACCAACACACCTTACTCCTCATTTCATCCAGCTCCCACCTCATTGTGTATCTATTACCAACCTCAATGTACCAACCTCTGATGCATTTGAATTACAACAAAAACTGCCTGTGCCACTCAGAGCTGTGGGGTTCTCCCTCCACATTCCCAGTGAATATGATGCTCCTCGTGCTGCTGCGTGGTGTCAGACCTCAGTCCTGCTCCCTTGTTCACGAATCCCACTGGGTCCATGGCCTTCTCCTCTGAGCATGAGTCCTCCACCTTTGTTGTTCCATTCACTTCTATTTTTTATCAGTAATGGTGTTTATTGTACAGTTTAGATACACACGATGATCATATTCATCCTATGGAGCTTGTACCCAGACACGATATCCTCCAATGCGTATTTTCCCCATTTCCCTCCCCTCCTTTCTCCCCTTCTTTCCCTTCTTACTTACAAAACCTCGGTTCCATGTTATCTTTCTTTTCTTGTTTTTCCTTTCTTTCCTCCCCCCCATGTGCCCCTTCCCATTTGAATGTTTTCTTCCTATTTTGCAATACCTATTGTATAGCTTGGTCCTCATTTACACTTTTATTTTCTCACACCACAGAAACAATGCAATATTTATACATGTATGTCTGACTTATTTCTCTTATGAGTATGATCTCTAGGTGCATCCATTTAATTATAAATGTCTCAAGTTTATCCTCCTTTATGGCTAAGTAGTTCTCCATTGTATAAAAAAACTGAATCTCCTTTATCCATTCGTTGATTGATGGGGCTCTGGGGCTGTTTTCAAGACTTAGTTATTACTAACTGTGCTGCTGTAAACATGGGTGTACATATACCATTGTGGTATGATGCTTTTAATTCTTTTAGGAAGATACCAAGAAAGCAGAAATCTCAATCAGATGGAACCTCTAGTCCTAGGTTTTTGGGGAATCTCCACACTGGTTTGCACAGTAGTTGCACCAGTCTGCACTCCCACCAGTAGTGGAGAAAGACAGTCTATGACAATCTTCAATGTGCTGTCATCACTGCTCAATCAACCTTTATCTATTTAGTAATAACTAAATGCTCAAAGCTGCAAAAGAGTAAAAAGAAAAAAGAGTGAACTTGCCCCTTTCATGGCTTTGATCTAGTCAGAAAGACAAAATTCATATGCTTCAAAATGAACACAAGACAAAAGGGAAAAAGGGCACTGTTGGCCATACATAAGTTTTCTTGTCCATTACCAAGGCCACTCTGGAAGCCCTCTGCATTCTGAACTATCGGGACATCAATAGGCTGGCTATACTAGGCAAGTAGATATTGACCATCCCCAAATAAAAGACTGTCAACAGGTTAAATCAATTCCAAGTAATAGATTCTACATAGCACATTGACCAAAATTACTAGATGCTAAGAAACATTACAGTGAGAGTAGAGAATGGGAGATTTAAGTGATTTTTGAGATGGAACATAGGAAAGAATCCAGAGGTGAAAGCAACAATATAACTGTTTTCTGGCAGTAAAGAAGGCATCAAATCTCCATGGAGTACATGTCCGGTCTTACTCCTGTTCCCACTCCTGAAACAGAAAGTCACAGATGAGGTGGTGTAATGATCAGAAATGTACTCCTAATATTTCAGGAGGCTTGGAATTCCAAGTCTCAGGGCACAGGCAGATTGCTGTCTGGTAAGGCCTCTCACTCCCAAGATACAGTCTTGATGACCCTCCAAAGAGGGAAAATGTTCCTCACGTGGTAGAAAAACAGAAGGGCCAAGACAGAGAACCCTTTACTAGAAGCCTTTTTATTAAGGTTTCCAAGCCATGCATGAAGGCAGAGCCCTCATGGTCCAATTGTCTCTTAAAAGCCTGACTTCTCAATCCTGTTACATGGTCATCACATTTCAGTGGGAGATTTGGAGGGCATGATCATTCAAAACATAGAACATCCTCTGGAAAAATCTTTGTAATTTCCTGCCTGTTCTTAGCTAGTAAACTTTGGTGTAGAACGTCATCTCTCCCAAAAGTAACTACATTTTTTCTAAGGTAGGTAGTGAAATTAAAGATGTGAAAAACACTAAAGGTTATTTTCTGAGAGTGTATGTGGGTTTAAGCTAGCTTAATGACTTTGAATTCCACTTCGAAGGGCAAATATATTTTCTTTGACTCATAAGGACTATCTCATCTCTCCTTTGTGAAAGAAGTGAACAAAATCACAGAATAATCAGCAAGGAAGTATATAAAATAATAAAGGACAATCAAAAGACTGGCTTGCTACCAAATAAGACACACTTACAGCAGACAGTGTGAATACTGAAGAAAATTACCATTTAAAAATGGCTTCATCCTTGATCATCTCCAATATATCTGGCTTTTTACTTTCATATGGACATTTAAGAATAACTTTATTTTCTAGAGCAATTTTAGGTTCAGAAAAATTGAGATGACAGTATAGCATTGTCATATATACAAGCACCCAATATGGACTTTTAAACAAGCATGTTTTCTGAGCATGCTTTATAACTGAGCTAAGTGGACAGTGCACGCCAGTCAGGGCTGTTAGTCGTGTGCCATGGGATTCACTGCAGCTGATTTTCACAGGAAGTTTTGAAAAGGTGCTGGGCCAGGCATGGAGGTTACCAGCACGGAATAGAGTCCAACTGAGTCTGAAAATAGAGCCAACAAAATTTAACAATATTAAATCAACAATATTTGACTATGTTGCCAAGGTAAACCGGTGGGTTAGAGATGGTCTTCAAGAATCACCTCTGAGCAGCTGGAAACACATGTGAGAAAGAGGGAATAAAGGAGAAGGGGAAAAGGAGGCCTGTAGGGGAGAGAAACAGAAGGAAGAGGGAAGGAAGGAGGGAGGAGAAATGAAACCAAAATGTGTCATAGAACTGAACAGCAATGTCTAAATCTGTAAAGTTTTGAGAAAAAAAATAAAAATAATTCATGACATCAAGAATATGTAATGCATATCATCTTTTAGTTTAAAAAGCACAAAACACACACTCTGTCACACACAGACACACAAAGTCAACTCCATGATTTGAAAGAAACTTACATTTTTTCACAGTCTTTACTTGAAACTCAAAAAGAAGAATGTGTTGACTCAACATTTTCTTCACACAGTAAAAAGAAGGTGAACTTTGGAGATGGAGTGCAGCGAACATCAGGACTACAGTGGGGGCAGGAGATGGAAGAGGTCAAAAGTGCTCATGGTCTCTGCTATGCAGGTGCCAATTCCCAGACTGAATATCACTGTTCAGTACTGCAAACATGCACTAATAAAAGGGGAGAATTAAAATAGCTACTGTGATTTGATCTGCATACCAAGTTTATCTAGAATTGCATTACCCAGTCAGGTGGCCACTAGTATTTGGTCTGTTAGTAGCTGTCCTGTATAGGTTATATGAATGTAATGTGCAGTCACAGTGTCCTCTTCCTATAGTTTCTCTTTTCTGACTCTTCTGATACAAAGCTCAGCTATAACCATATTTTTCGTATAATTGTACTGGAGTTTTTACTAAAAGGTGTTAAACAGCTATTGTATCACAACACAGTCACAATGGTCTGCTTTCAAGAGACACACAGAGTTACTACTGAAAGCAATTCTATGAAACAATAGTATGTAATTGGGAAATTTTAAAATTAAGCCTCTCACCCATTTTACTTCCAATCCATTCCAATTTGTGGAGTCACAGGAAGGGTGTGGCTCTTCTCCCAAATCTTCCCATCTCTCATAGCATAAAGCTCTTCTTGGAAAACTGACATTTCTCCAGGTATGTTTATCAAGCCACAGGGTGTGTTTTCCATTTTTATTGCTAGTCATGCTCTAATATGTCTGGAGAAGAGATAGTGAAACGGAAATTGCACTGGTCCTATCTCTCCAGGCCAGCTGAGAGCTTGCAGCCTGGACAAACTCTACTATATAGCTCTGGCTATTTTAAAGCAAAACTGAAAGTATCTTTAGGGGGAATTTATCTTAACTTCTGAGAAAAGACAGACTCCATCCCCTCTTTGCATATGAGGCAAACTACTTAGTAATAGCACTGTAGAAACTCTGACATCTGACTTCTGCATGACTTTCTCAGTATAACTCCCTCTATGAAACCTACATGTTCTCAAAATCCTCCTTTGTGTCCTATGGTCGCTCCAGTTCCTTGAGCTGTACCTGTGGCCCTGCCCATTCCCAGATATGCCCTGCCTGTTAAATTCTGCAAGATCAAACTCCATACCCTTATCTCTAATGAGAATCATCATTATTAGAAATTATCATAAAGGAAACATGAGATTATAAATAGTCACATAGAGTAGCCATTATTAATTAACATTTTTCAAAAATAACACTTTAAAAAATATTCTCTACTTATACTATGCTTATACGAAAGCAGAGACTTCACTGAATGCATGTGGCAAGGAATACAGAATTTAAGAATTATTACAAGAGCAAAAAAAAAGAAATAGAACCAATAACAAACTTTGAAGGGGTAAGAAATATTTCCACAGTAATCATAAATTATTTATAATTCCCATTTTCACCAAAAAATTCCAAAGCATGTAAGAAGCAGTATGGTAAGGCCCATGTATAGGTAAAAAGCAAGCAATTGAAGTTACATCTGAGGCAGCCCACACTTTGAACTTTCTAAACCAGGCACTGTAAACATATTCAAAAGCTAAAGGAAAATCTACCTACAGAATTGTAGCACAATATGAAAATAATTTGTCCAATAAATTGAGAACATCAAAACAGGACATAAATCACAAAGAAATATAAAATACAAATTGTGGATTGGGAGAACAAAAAACCTTTACTGAATAATTCTATAAGGATTATCAAATGAAGAGTTGGTAAAAGAAAAAATCACTGAACTATCACAAAAGACAAGTGAATTAATATTAAGTCTTAGATACAGAAAATTTTTAAAAGAAAGAAAAATGAACAGGTATCTGTTCATTGCAGCAATTTATGGGGATCATCAGTACAACTCACATATAATGAAAGTCAAAAAGAGAAGAGGTGAAGGAAAGAGCAGACAGAATAGTTAAACAATGCTGAAAACTTCTCAAATTTGATGAAAAATATTACAAAGCTTAGTAAACTCCCAGAAGAAAAATTTTAACAGATAATAGACTAGTATATGTCATAATCAAATTGTCAAAACTGAAGTGACTTTTTATGCAGAAGATAGCTCCAAAATATTAACACTTAATTTTCCATGGAAAACAGAGGGCAAAAGGAAAACATATTCCAAGAGAAAATGGACAACAATATCAACCAAAACTTCTATAACCAGGAAAAATACTCTTCAAAAGTAAAGAAAAAGTTAAGACACTCCCACATAAACAAAACTAAGAATTCATTACTGGCATACATCCTTAAAATCAATACTAGAGAGACCTTTAAGTTGAAATGAAATTATAGTAGACAGTAACACCAATTAATATGAAGAAATAAAGATAATGATGGTAAAGGTAACTATGAACATAAATGTAAAAGTCAACATAAATGTACTTTTCAGCTTTAGATCTTTTCTGATTTAAAGATGGCTGCATAGGAGTAATAATGGCACTGTGCTGATGGGCCTTTTACAAAGGTGTAAAAGGTAAAAGAATGATGCTTTGTGGGAGCAAATTTTTAACATGCAACCAAAATCACATTAATTTAAATACACACTAAATTGAGATGTTGATTGTATTTCCCAAGGAAACAATTCAAGAAATATAACAAAAACAATGGGTAATTAAAGTGGTACAATAAAATGTTTAGATAATCTGAAAAAGACATTAATGGAGAAATAGAAACCACAAATATATACAAAGTATACTGAAAATAACTAGTATTTACAATAGTATATATCAACTACACATGAAACATTCTCTAGAGCAGACCTTATGTGGAGCCATAAACAAGTATCAATAAATTTACAAGGATTGAAATTGTACAAATTATGTTATCTATCCATAGTGGAGTTAAATTAGAAATCAATGAGATGGAAATATTGAAAATCAGTGGAAAGTAGGTACCACGTTCCTAAATAACCAGTGGGTTACAAAAGGAATAAGAGAAAATAAATACTTTTGAATGAAAATGAAGGTATGTAGAAAAGCATGGAATAAAGCTAAAATAGAAACTAGAGGGAATTTTATAGTTATGAATATTTATATTAAAAACAAGGAAAGACTTCAAATAATTTATTAAAGTCTTTTACTTTGAGAAACTAAAACAGTGAACCCAAAGCAAGCAGGAAGGGAAAACCATAAAGAGTATTGAAAAGTGATGAAACAAAGAAAAAAAAGAGAAGAAAATCAATAAAACCAAATTTTTTTCTTAGACAAGATCAAAAAATTGATACACTTTTTGCTAGATTGACCAAGAAAAAAAATGAAAGAGAGTATTCAAAGTATTAAACTCAGGAAAAAAAGTGTATAACTATCAATCTTACAGAAACAAAAAAGGATTATAAGGAAACTCTATACCAATAAACTTGTTAACCTGGATGAAATGATCAAATTCCAACAAAGGCACAAACTACCAAAAGGGATTCAAGAAGATACAGAATGTCTGAACACATCTGCTGCAAGTGAAGAGACTTAGTAGTAAACACTTTTCCACAAAATTGAGTCCAGACCTGGATGACTTCGTAGTTGAGTTCTACTAAATATTCAAAGAAAAATTAAAACTATAAAATAAATGGTAATAGAAAAGAATAAATTGCAGTGACAAATGCATACAGGAAAGGCCGTTTATTACCTGAAACTAGTTAGTCCTTAATCCACAAGGGACAGATTCCAAGACTGCCCCTGTATGTCTGAACCTGCAGATGGTAGCAAGACCTATCTATCTCTTTTGCCTGTATGAGCATACACCACTAAAAAGCCAAGTGTATAAATTAGGCACAGTAAGTCCACTAAAAGAGTTAATAATAAAATAAAATAAATTATAACAATATGCTCTCATAAATGTTACGTGAATGTGGTCTCAAAATCTTAATATATTTTTCCCTTTTTACTGAAAAGAAGCAATTTATGACCTGCCTTTTCCATACATGGATTATGCCAGTTCTGTGCTTTGGAGGTAGTGTTAAGCTGGGGGTTACTGAACACAAGCACTAAGTTACCACACCAGTCACCCTCATAACTGAGATGGGTACTAAGTGACCAGCAGTGACTAGTACGGATAGCATGAAGAACCCAACAAGGGAGCGATTCTTGTGCCAGGTGAAACAGAGAGGGAAGTCGCAACCTTTATCGCAAAGCTCTGCTACAGTTTGCACCTGAAACAGTCCCCAGGTGTCATGTCTTAATGGTTTGTTTCTCAGCTTGCTTCTATTGGGAGGTGGTAGAAACTTGAAGAGGCGGGGCCTGCTGAAAGGTTTTAGCTAACTGGGACCATGCTCTCAAAGGGAACTATAGAAAGCCAGACTCCTCCTCTCCCTTTGCTTCCCAGTCACCAAAAGGTGAGCAGCATAGCCAGGCTTGCCAAGGCTGAGGCAGAGGATTTCAGATTCAAACCCAGCCTGGGTAACTGAGCTACTTGGCAAAAGCCTATCTCAAAATAAAAATTAACAAGGGAAAGAAGGGTACTGGGACTATAGCTGTAAATGAAGGCTGTGCATTCAATTCCCTGTGCTAAAAGAAAAAAAGAAGCTTCCTCTTTCAGGTATGCCCTGATATGATGTGCTGCCTTACCGCAGGCCCCAAAGCAACAGAACCAACTCACCATGGACCAAAAACTACAAAACTGTAAGCCCAAATAAACCTTTTCTCTTTATAAGCTGGTAGTCTCAGCTGTGTGTCATACATAGTAAGAGAAAGCTGTCTAACACATGCTCAGAATGACATGCAATTTAAAATTTATGAAGTATTTGTGGAATGTTACACTTAATGTTTTACACTGTGTTTTCAATAGGTGACAGAAACCACATGAGACTCTGAATCCAGAGCCACTACTATATTCCCTGTACTTATGTAGTGAATTTGTCCTTCTTTCACTGAAGGACATCTTGGAAGACAGTAGGATCATATGCAGACACTTGCCAAGGGCACAGTCAGAGAAGCTTTGTCAATTTTCTTCATTACATTTTTGTCAGAAAAAATAGTATATTCTCACAAGACTCAGGAGTCATAGAGTTGGCATTGGACTATGAGTTAGTCTCATGTACATCACCCCCATAAGTATCTTATGTTCTGAAATATTAAACACACAATTTTTATTTGTTCAAGCCATTCAATTCCTTAAAAAGCATGAAGAAAAGTGGCAGGGACTTGAAGAAGTACTTTCTTCAAAAATTAGTAGCTCAGGGTAACTATCTGTTCACATAGCTATGGGTAAAGGAGTCATGGTTACCTCATCTACAGATGCTTTATGGCTTCACTCACAGCTTCACACATTGCCCTCTCCAGTTACTGTGTGTAACTGTTTCAGGTCACCTGATCCCAGAGAGAGCCTCAGCCAGTGATGGCACATCTTTTAGAGCTTTCAGTGATACAAACAGCCCACTGTGGCACACATGCCATGGGTTTGCCACCACTAGCATAGGCAAAGGGTTTAACCCAGTGGGAAGGCATCTTTGACTGCCCCTATGGCCCATTCCCCAACCTCAATTTCCCACCCAGGCCTGTTTCTCCAGGCCACTCCATACCCTAGCTATTCTACTCCCACTTCAGTAGAGAGTGTAATGAGGGTAGAGATCTTTGTTTGCTTACTGATGCCCCCTGTCTTAGTTTTCTCATTGCTGAGACAAGATACCTGGCACCTAAAATACCTGACACTCAAAACACCTGACACCCAGTGTTCGAGGAAGAAAAGTTTATTTCGCTCACAGTTTGCAGAGGTTTTATTCCATAATCTGCTG
The DNA here is from genome assembly GCA_004027595.1 of Dinomys branickii. Classification (NCBI taxonomy): domain Eukaryota; kingdom Metazoa; phylum Chordata; class Mammalia; order Rodentia; family Dinomyidae; genus Dinomys; species Dinomys branickii. The sequence continues at coordinate 2,841 of PVLD010016156.1, read as the reverse complement.
GCTCCACGGCAGGGAGGCACAGAGAAAACAGCCAAAGCAACAAGAGAAAAAGGGTGAGAGCAAGCTTCCTTCTGTTCCTTATATTGTAAGCAAGCTATCATCCCTAGGGTGGGTATAGCACCCTGATTTCCACCATTAAAACGTGAACCAATTGCAAACTCTAGATTTAGCCACCTCTGAAAAGCCTAACCCCCATGACCATATGAGCTTTTGGAGGGACATCCTGACACAAACCATAACATTCCACTGCTGCTCTCCCAAAGAATCATATACATTTTTTAACATAAATGGTATTCAGTCCATCTCCAAGAGTTCCCAAAGTCCTAACCATTTCAACATTGCTGAAAAGTCCAAGTCCTAAGTCTCCTCTGAGATGTAAGGCAAACTCTTAGCTGAGACACCCCATATAAATGTCAAGAAGGTTAAACACTTCTAACATTTAATGGCACAAAATAATTTTTATTCCAAAAGTTACAGACAAGGAAATACAAAGGAATGAGACCAAACTAAGTCCAAAATGAAGCAAGGCAAACATTAAGTCCTGTAGCTCCATGTGTAGAATCTGTGACAATCTGTGGCAAGATGTGAACTCCATAGGGTTTGGATGGCTCCGCCCCTACATCATTTCTGGTCATTACACCTCCCATACCTTCTCTTTTGTGCCCATTTTGCTTCCTCCTTGCAGTATTTTAAGATGATACATGTTACTGGCTTCTAAGTTCTGGGGGTCTCCACTTTCCCTTTGGCTTCACACTCACAGCTTCGCACATTGCCCTCTCCAGGGTTCACAGCCTGGCTGCCAAGCCTTCTTCTGAAAGTTGATTGGAAGCCTGCCTGACCTCACTCTTTCACTCTGCATGCACCTAAAACCAGTGTCACATGGATGGTGCCAAGGCCTGCTGCCACCTGGAGCAGTAGTCAGGCTTTCCTTGGATTTAAAGGTCAAGTGCCTCAATCCCTGAGCACATTGAATCCAATTATGAGGAACAAATTTTCTATGCTGTTGCCATTCTGGAAAATGGTGCTGTACAGCTTTGTTCACAAAACAAAGTCTTTTACTTTTGCAAGGTTGAGGCTGCAAAGGGTGAAGTGCTGCTGCTTTTTGTGATGTCCTCAGGCCTTCTTTTCTATTCTCCTTTTCCTTCTCAGCAATCAAGACCTCCTCTGTTCTATCTTTGCAGTCCACAGCTTTACTGGAACTTCCTTTCTGGCCAAACTTACAATGTTTTAAATCACTGTACTAGAATCTTTGCTCTTGATTGTCAACATAGAGCTGGCTAAAATCCCTCAACAGTTGCCATGCCACTGTCTCAATATTCAACTGCCTTGAAATTTTTTGCCATATTAATTAGTCTGCCATCCTTAATCTCAGTCTCAGGCAAAGTCTCTGGACACGAGCAAAACACAGAAAAACTTTTCCAAGCCATAACACACATCATCTGGACTGCAAGAGCCAGTGCAGTCCTTCTTCCCATCAGAAACTTCCTGAGCCAGATCTTTATCAGTTTTCTGGTCTTTAGAGCTCTGACTAGAATCTCTCCTACAGAAAAGCTTAAGGCATTCCAGCTCCTCTTTTCAGCTGGCATCTGTGAATCCATCCAAACTCTTCCCATAAGCCATTCTCAAAGGCTCCTGAACCACATGGTCATGTATAGTCACAGCAACAACCCCACTTCTGGTACCACATTCTTAGTTACTTTTCTTGGTTGTTGAGACAAAATACCCAACACTCAGAGTTAAAAAAGGAAAGGTTTATTTAGCTCACAGTTTATAGAGGTTTTAGCACTCTACAAAATCAGGGGTTCCCAGGCAGGCTGGCGTATGGCAGAGGGGCAAGGGTCCATAGTGGAAAACAACAAAATCAACAAGAGAAAGGGGGTGAGATCAAGTCTCCTTCTGTCCTTTATATTGTAGAGGCTACCCACCATAGAGCAGGTGTAGAACTCACACCATTAATCTCACAACATTGGACCATGAATCAATCACAAAATCTAGACTTAGCCATCTGTGAAAACTCCCTCCATTACCATTTGAGGCTTTGGGGAGACATGTAGACACAAACCATAACACACACCAAACCCTTGAAGAGTCTAGGCCATAATAAGTGCATAAATGAATACATAATGCCTGCATAACTGGCGTGTCAGCATCCCAGAATGTTAACGTGACACAGAATCAGGAAGAACAGGTTCTCCTATGCCCTTAGCTTTATGCAATTGCAAGATGCAGCAGCGCCTTCTGAGAGATGGTAGTGGGGCCAGTCATGGCAGCCCTAAATTGCTGGACTTCATGGGATCTGCCAGAAAGGACTGGAGATGGGCTGCAGAGAGACAGCAGGGTGCACTTTCCTACTAGGAACATTTGTGTTCCTTTCTGGACCAATGAGGTGTTTACTGTCTGTGAAAGTCTTCACGGAAAATGTAACAGATCCTTTAACTCTGTGCTTGTCTAAAATGCAATCGATTTATGATCCTTTTCCATATGAAAGCTATATAGAGCATCTTCAAGGCAAGAAAGCTAATTCTTACCAATGAGTCCAAAAGATTCCTAATCACTGAATGAAAATATACTGGATTCTCTGCCAAGTATAGCATTTTCTTTTTTACTTATGAAAGTGACCCTTTGTGTTTTTTTTTGTTTTTTTTTATTTTTTATTTTTTTAAAATTTTATTTTAAAGACAAAAGAATGGAGACATATGAACCAGAAAAGCCATAAACAATACAGAAAATACAAAGTTATACAGAATATAGTAGGGAATTAGAACTGGATGTTGTATTACATAGTTATCTTCACATTAGTTAACACAAAAACATTAAAGGAAATACCAAATTATAGATAAG